>JABUQX010035858.1:57500-67709 GCA_015478945.1 Trachelipus rathkii | reverse complement strand
CTTTGTTTCTCATATCAACACATCTTATTCTTTCCATTGGTTTCTCACCTATCAATCATGTATATCTCCATTCTTAATTACTTCAGTTTTAATGAAAAATCTTGATTCCATTTGACAGTGTATCATCTATACTTTTTATCGGCTTTCATATCTACTTCTCCACACAACATACTTCTTCTTTTTTTCTCTTGACTGCTTGTCATCTCCTTTATTCTCCTTACTACGTCAACTCCATCCAATTTCCTACTTACTATCTCTCTCCACACAGTCTTCGTACAACCTGTGTCTAGAATTCCTTCTAATATCCTGCCTCCTTTTATCTTCCTCTTTCTTTCTACCGAAAATAACTTACTTTCTCTCTTATTTACTTTCTTTGTTGATTTCCTCTTCTCTAATATGTGAATTTCTTCCTTTATTGTTCCATTTCTTTGGATTGTTCGGCATAATGGTATTCTGAACCGCATATTATACCATTTTGTACTTTGCCGATCTATGTGGTTTTTCCTTTCTTGGCTCTTTCCTCCTTACCATATCTATTTCCCCATTCTTCCTTCAGCTTTATCTTTCTTTCTTTCAATTGTTTCTTCCTTTAGGAAAACATTCTTAATTAACATGTTTTTATTGTTTCAAACGACAATTGCTTCTTTCCACAACTTTCCAAACAATTCTCTTCTTCTCGTCTATCCCATTCTCTCTAGAAGAAGAATATCCTCTCATATCGCTGTCATTAGGTTACCTCCTCCAGCGTTCGCATCTCTGCTAAATTCTCAATCTCCACAGAATGTCTGCATATCTCTCACTCTTTCCCAATATTGAAAAAATCGTTCATTTTATTGAATTGATCTGGCAGATTCAAAGATATTATGGCCCTTGCCCTTGCCCTTGCCGTATCTTAACCCCAATTTTTCTATTATCGACTCCTAATGAAGAAGCTATAATTATCTTCATTATATATTTCCATACACTTTCGAAGGCTTCTCCTCCTAATCTCAATTTTATTATTAATCCTAGATATCTAGCATGTACATATCTAAATCAATTGCCATGATATTACTTTTCTTATCTACTCCTTCAATATTTTCCTCTTCCTTCCTCATAAACTTATTTTTTTCCGTTCTATTATCTCTTCTACCTTCTTCAGTTTTTTCTTTTCCTGAAAATTACCCTCTCACTTTTCTTGCAACTACGCTCTGCTACATTGATAAAATAAAACCAACTCGATCACGATGAATCTTATTAAAAACAACACTTGTATATTTACAAAAATCAATAATTATAACTTTGGTGTGAAGTAACATTATATATAATAAATCTATAAATATATATAAATATATATATATATATTATATATATATATATAATAATATATATATAAAATAATAATTTATATATTATATATATATATATTAAATATATAAATATACTATATATATTATATATATATATAAGTATATATATATTAGAAGATTTAATCAATAGCAATAGCTGCCTTCTTTGAGATCTCTCTCCAATATTGCTCGTGTGGTATAATTATAGTTTTATATTGGCTGTCCTCCTCCTGTAGATAATATGTCTTGCACCCCATGCTCTATGTCCTTTTGCCACAGTTGTAAACAGTTAGTTGAGGTCTCAAGTTCAACAGTGCCGCTTTTTAATACCGTTTCTTCTTCTCTTTTCTCCACATGGCATTCTTTGTTTACTTATTGGCGACATTTCTATTACGACGAATAGTAAATTTTTCGCGCTTTGAGCTAATCCAACTTATTAACTTTCCTTTCCCTAAAAAAAGTCGCTAGTTCTTTGGACATGTAATTAGAACCGTTCGGCCACCAGCGGTTTATATACGTTGAAATCATGAATGATTTTTCGCCTAACTCCGTTCCACTTGATCTTATAATTTCTTTGCCTGTCAATGAAGTGAAGGAATCTTATTTGTCACTATAAGCTTTTGCACTCCTAAACTTTAGCCATATTAACATCCTCCATTAGGTTTTCATAATATAAAAGGAGGCACTTTTTCAAATTTATTTAAATCTTGTAGTCGATCTTGTCGGGATACGAGGAATACTTATGTTGTGCTTTTCTTTTAACAAAGCACTGAGATGGGATGCCCAATTTCCCTTACCCCATTCATTAATTTCAGCAAAACCACTCGAATTGCTCTAAGTAACAATCAGTTTTATCTCTATTATCGGCAAAAGAAGGGAGTTTAGTCACCCTTACCTTGCCATCATTGCTATTTGCGACATGTTGATGACCGGTACTGCCCGCTTGCAATTCGAATCTTCTGAGCTTAAGCTCATGTTCTCTCTGTGCTGCTTCTTTGGCAGCTTCTCTTTCTGCTGCTTCTCTGGTAGCCTCTCTTTCTGCTGCCTCTCCGGCAGCTTCTCTTTCGTCCTTTATGAATTCCCTGGCTTCTTTTCCTTTTAAGCCTAATTCTTGGGCGATTTTCGCTAATGAATCGTAATCCATTCTTTGAATTTTTCAAAGTGATTCGTGTCTCGATATTATCCGTTCAATTCTGCCTTCAGTAGACGTTTGTGAATAAAACTAAAAAATGAACGATTCTGAGCAGATCTCCTAAATATTTGTACTTCAGTATCTTCCAGTTCCACTGTTGGGATAACTAATAACGTAAATTAATTTCTGTACTTTAATATCCGACCACAAGGTGATGGCCTAACTTCGTGACACGAATTAGTTTTTCGTTTGACTTCTTTTAGAAGCACTCTCGATTCCTTTTTTACTTCTTTCAGAAGCTATTCCGGACACAGACCCCCAATTTATTGTCACAAGATGGGATAATAAACAAGTAAAAGGTGTGACAATTCCCGGAATTCGTATAATCAAATAAAAATACAGAGTCTGTTCATCTAGGGTGTAATCTTCCCCGCAAATCGTAATCTCAGTTACTAGAATTTCCAAATAATTCGTAAGCCTTCCCGCTTGCTTCCAATGATCCTGCAAACACACGAATGTCCTCAGACTAGGATCAGATTCTCCTGGTTATTCTGTAGTAGAATAATTCTACAAATAATCATTCAATTGATCTCTTCAAAATGCGTCTACTTCTCTATTCACTGATATCAATTGTAACAAAAGTCTTGTTTGATGGACGATATGGAGTTCCTTCTCAAATGACTTCAGATCGTGTTCGATATTCTTGCTGGTCAGAGATTCTTTCCTCAACGTGAAGTTTATCTTCTAATCAGTAGCTCCTGATATTACCCACAATATTCTTAATGACAATTCCATGTTTAAGTTTTCAGGGCTTTCTCATATCCATAAGATTCAACAATAACTCAGTGATCAAATATTCGAACGATTGATGTCATCATAAAGTCTTCAGACGATAAATTTGAATGAGAGATCGACCGCGCGTGGGAATCAATTACCCATATTTATACTCTCCTGTAGTATCAAAGATATTAAAGAGTGGAATAGAATTTTCACTCTTTTTCCCACAAAATAATTTCATCCTAATAAAAAGTATATTTCCCATTTTGTTAAAGAAATGTTATCAATATCGATACTTTTAGAAAAGATAAATCGATTTTTATTTATTGACATCTAGAGGATTTCATTTCTATGATGTACAGAATGTGTCGGGAAGTGCATGCAATTGCATATTAAAAAAAAAGAAAGAAAACAAAAGAAAGATCCTTCTAGTCAGACACATTTTTAATAAAATAATAAAATATTATGTTTAAAAGATTGTTTATAATATATATATATATAAATATATATAATATATATATATATATAATATATAATTTATAATAATATATATATATATATATATATATATATATATATATATATATTAGTGGATGGGCGATTATACGAATGTCGGCATCGTAATCGGAGGAAATCGGCTTGTTTTTTCAGAATCGAATCGGAAAACCGGAAACATGTGTACCGATTCTTGGTATGCAATTTGAATAATTTATACGATCTTTCTGATATTTCAAAGACAATATGTCGAAGTTCTGCCATATTGATTTTAATTTCAGTCTTCCTTATTGGAATCCTGAGTGACAGTCCAATTGCTGGCACTGTCCAATATATACCAGCTTTGGATAAAGTTAAGCATAAACAATACAATAATAATTGAAATATTTATATTAATTGATTTCATATGATTTAATGTATTTTGATTATTTAATGTTGTTATCAAATTTTAAAGTTTTAAAATTTTTGATAAGGGGGCAGTCTGAAAAAGTCCAATTGCTTAATCATAAAAACCTAAATGAAACAACAGGATATGAAATTCCAGTAAAGTAATTATTAAACAATTTGCACACGGTTTTGAAGAGTCCAGATTTTAGGTGGATAGGCTATTAACAATAGTGGTCATCGAAAAGGTACCTTTCAAATTTGGCCAGTCCTTGCTATAAAATATTTAAGCTCACCCCCTTTTCTGTGGAAAGTGAAATACTCTTCAGCATCTGGAGGATCCATATTATCTACCTAAAAGAATCGAGCAGCAGAAACGGGGAGAAAGTATTTTTGATGCACTAACAATTTAAGAGCATGGTTTTGACTACCAAATGATAATGAAATTTTGCATAGCTCTACTTTTGGTAAATTAAAGAATGATTTTTTTTAAACAAAAAAATGACAATAATTGTTCATTATATTGTAAGATCATTAACGGT
Source organism: Trachelipus rathkii (assembly GCA_015478945.1). Taxonomy (NCBI): domain Eukaryota; kingdom Metazoa; phylum Arthropoda; class Malacostraca; order Isopoda; family Trachelipodidae; genus Trachelipus; species Trachelipus rathkii. The sequence goes on along the minus strand of JABUQX010035858.1, from coordinate 63,051 downwards.
TGGTTGCATGCGTTTTTTCCATGGTAATAAATAAAGGTAATTAACTAATTTATTTCTTTAGCAAAGATAAAGTATAAGGCAATTCTAAACATTAATTTTTAGTTTTAAATTTTCTGTACTTTATAAGATTAGCAACTTTAGACATGTCTTAATAATTTAATTTTCTTTGTCTAAATATATATAATACATATGTTATATATATATATTTAAACACTTATTTTATTCTGTGAAACAAATAATTAATTTGATAAAATATATATAATATATATATAGACTGGTTTTGTCCCGCTACACTTATTTATGCCTAGAAACTGCTGCTCCATTATAGACTCGGATTCCCGGTTGCTGCTGTAGCATCCTTACTCCCATTTATGGGAAGAAGGACAGGTGATGATGATATGGATGATGATGATGATGATTTATATAAATATATAATATATATAATATATATATATATATATAGATAATATATAATATTATATTATATATATATATATATATATATATATATATATATATAATAATATTATATAAGAGAGAGAGACGAGAGAGAGAGAGAGATCGGAATCGGCACTTTTGACTAGTATCGGTATCGAATCAAGTCGGCTGAATTTGGATCGTTCCCTATCACTAATATATTATAATATAATATATAATAAATATATATATTATATATATTTATATATATATATAAATACTTATACATATACAAATATATTATATTTATTATTATTTTCTGTTTATATTATGTGAATACTAAATTACTCTTGTGATGTATAATATTATATAATATATATATTAGTATAATATTAATAATTATATATATATATTTATTTATATATATATATTATATATAATATATAATAATATATATATAAATATATATATAATATTAATATATAATATATATATATATATATATATAATATATATATTAATATATATTATGTATAAAGCAACACAACTTTCCTCGTTTTGAAAGATTTATGAATACCAACTTGGTAATTGCATAACTATAAAATACCTCAGGATGAAGCAACCATTAATACACCATACCTAATTCTTTATGATTATAAGCCCCCATGAATTAATTCATCTATAACTCCCGAGCGTCTCATATGTTATCTTTCCGGCATTCCCTCTTCTCGTGTGTTCCATATGAAAAAGTCCTCGACTAAATCTTCATTCTGACAGTCAATTCTGAAGAGTTCCCTACAACTTTCTAACATCCAAAATTGTGTCGCGTCATTCCATTCACTTCAAATTAGTTTTCGAAGTTATTTTTGTAACAGTTCCTTTATTCCACCTGGTAGGTACAATCATTAATTATTCCAGCTACCAAACTTTTTCTCCAACTTCAAACCAGCATTCCACTTCTATATCTGGCTTTAATTCCCCTTTTCGTCGCGCCACTCATTGAGAACAGACTCTTTACGGAACGTCCCTTCTTGTAGTCCGATCCTTTGTGCGATTGTACCAAAGACACTGTTTCGGCCGGTGATATTCTTTGACTTTTTGCCATTCTTTTTATAAGTTCGGTAATATTTTCTATAATCCATTCCCATACTACTCTATACGCGCCTAAACCTTTCTTCTTCTCATTTTTTCGCACCAATTTTTAATTTCTCAAACTTTGAACACCGTTTCATTACCATTAACAAACTTTCATTGCTCCTCTTTCGCTGATTAACTCAATTTTCTTACAATTTCTCACCCCTTACCATTTATTCAGTCCTTCCAAATTACCAATCTCCATGGCCACAGTCATGACCGATAAATATGACTTCCCTTCGAAATGAGTTACCTCCAATGCCACTCTCTTCCAACTATCCTCAACACTTAATCTTCCTCTCATGCTTGTTGGCCAGGCGATTACACTGACACTCTATGCATTCTTCTTCACACATTTTACATCCTTTCATTTTACGTTCGAGTCACCCGCTTGCGAGATAAACCCTTTCCACCCTTGGTGATGTCTCTTCGTGCTCCTCTTTGATCTCTTCCATTGTCATGCTTACAAATTATATTATTTCTTCCCAATTTAACCATTTCCTCTTAAATCTTGTTAGACATCCGCCTGTTTGCTTCTGAATTTCACGAACTTTTATAGTCAACTTCAATTCTGTTCATCCCACCAGCTGCTTCACTCCAATCTCCTTTAATAACTTCGTCGCACCCTATGTTTGATTCATGACTCTTCTTTCATTGTGTTTCAATCCAATCCACTACTGTCCAGAAATCCTTTAACTTCAATAAATTCATTCCCATTTCAGTCTCTATTATCCTTTATAACCTGCTCTATTTAGCTTACATTTATTATGGACCTTATCATCCTTCTTCCTTATCAAAGCGGCGTCCTCCACAACACGTGTCCTCCAATTTCTAATACCGCTCCCAAAGCCAAATTCTTGCATCGCACCACACATTCCATTTATCTTCACTTACTCAACCATTCCCATTTGCGTGGATCAACTTTTTCACCTTTCCATCGTGTTCATTAAGACAAATTTACTTCTTCGCTTCACCTCTTATTCCTGATAATCTTCTGATTTTTCTTCTGATTATAAGCTCGCTTTCCACTCCAACCACCTGTACAGATAGTGACCAACCAACCACCCAGATACCAAAAAACCCTCTCTTCGTGTTGCGTATTTTTCACTTCAACTTTTTTTTAACTCTTTCCCTTTACTAAAAACTAAATCTCCACAACTTCCGACTTCCAATTTCAGTCCAAGAACCTTACCGCCAAAACCTTCTTCAGGCTCCTTTGACACCAACCCAAACTTCAATAAATGATCTGCTACTCTTTCGCGTTACTATATTCCTCGTCAACAATTATATCGTCACTTATGGTGGTGAACTGTCAAAAAAATAAAAAAAAAAAAAAAAAAAAAAAAAAAAAAAAAAAAAATACTCGATATGTTTCTTATTTTTTTTCATTTAATTTTTATAATCTCTTACAAATATAATTCTACTTTCATAAATTCTCGCGCTGAGTTTAAACTCAAAAAACCATCCTTGTTTAAGAATAAATTTCCATTAAACTTACGTCTGAAAGTTTCAATAGATCTTTTCGACTCTGATTTGTAGATATGCAGCCCTTAAGTCTTCGATTTTCCTGCGCCTTTTTTTCCTATTCCTTCCATAGTTTCTCATCGCAAACGACACCCCATCTGCCGTATTGGACATGACGTTATTTATTTATTTCTCTGATGAGAACACTTGGAGTCACATGGGCAATTGGTCTTCTTGTAACACCGCTTTTCATAGAATCACACCATCTACTTTTCTCCATCAGCACAGAAACCAAAATACCATCCCTTATCCATTCATTTATTTCTTTTTCAAATTTCTTCTTATTTCACCTTTTATCGACTTGTTATATATACAATTGATTTGTAAACTTTGAATATTTTTCCTTCCATTTCCAACGCATTATCCACCTCTCCCCATCAAATTTTGCACAAAAATTTTTATCTTCGATACTCAAATTTTTATTTGCCATTGTAGCAACGTTTACATTTAAATCCTGCAACTTCTCTATCCCAAATGTTATTCTCTATCTTGATAAACTCACACCTTCAAGTTCGAATTCGAATCCTAGTATCGCATCTACACCATCCAAAAGTTTTCCAACAACTATCATTTCAACCTGAATAATTTTATCAACAATCTTCATATTCACAACCTTTTTTCCCCGACATTTCACAATATCTCCATTAAATGTTCTAACTATACTATACTATTGTCTTTATTTCCATCACACAAATTATCACATACCAACGACTTATTGCATCCTAAGTCCACCAATCCGCAACATAATTTCCCATTGATTTCTACCATTATAATTGTAAGATTTTCCAATGCCTGATTCATTCGTCCGATGAAACCGCCTCCAGCTATCCAGCGGTTCCATCTTCTGCATTTCCCGCCATCCCGCATTCATATGCCTTATGCCCTTGATTATTGCACCTCCAACATGTTCTTATCTTTCTCAAAGTTATAATAATTTCGTTGGTAACATTGTCTCGCAATGTGCCCTTCTTTATGGCAAATGAAACATATAATTCCATTATCATATCTTTCTAAATTAATTTTTCTATTAACAAAATTACTTGACCTCACTTTACCATTGTTGCTATTATCATCTATTAAGTTCACACTTTTTACGGCATTACATTTACCTGCATTTATTGAAGCTAACACTCTTCCCTTTGCAACTAGTTCTTTGATCGATACTCCATCTAAATTTTTCACTATTCTAAGTTCCTTGCTGATGCTCATCGGGAGACCTACAATAAAAGCTTTTTTAATAAAATTCTCATCGTTAATACCAGCCACTCTAGTTAGCTTTTTTATTTTTGTTAGGTACAAATCCATCTGTTCTCCTTCCCATCTCTTTGTATAACTTTCAAACGCTATATTATGGGTCCTCACCAAATGCTCTCGTATTTTTTTGCTTACATGTTACGCTTATTCTTTTTGTCTTTCTTTGCACAATTGTAAATAAACCGCAAAGCTCCTTTTTTCACAGTATAAAGAATAACCCTTCTTCATCTTACATATATTATTGTACTGCAACCAGCTCGAATTTCGCGTGCCATCACTCAATTCTTCTTTTTACATCCTTAAATAGTTTTTCAACGTGTCTTCTAACTTGATTACCATTAGGTATCTTTTACTATTGGTCTTTTTCTTCTTTTAAAGGGTTCGCCTTAGCTCTGCAGTATAAAGTAACACAACTCTACCTTTTGAAAGAGTTATTATACCAACTTGGTTAAGAATACCAATGGCATAACTTATTAACAATAAGCTTTCAGAGTGAAGCGAACAATAACACTACTAATTTGTAATAATATAGTACTATATATATAATATATATATATATATATATATATATATATAATATATATATATTATATAACTATTATATATATATATACATATATATTAATATTATATATATATATATATATATATACTATATATATAATATATATAATATATTTTACTAATCAAATACCATGAGGATAAATGCACAAAAGGCGGCGAAATGATGGTTAAAACCGCTCAGCTGAAGCGCTTGCTTCTAATGCGCGACTGAGCTCGAGGCGTTGCTCTAAAAATGCCTGCGTAGCACGCTCGCGCGGCAGCGCGCATTGGAAGTGAGTGCTTCTGCGATCGTTTGCCATGCTGTAGAGCCAGCTGCTGTGCATATTACCCATGGTATATATTATTGAAAAAAAATTGAAATTCTATCTTTAATTATTAAATTAGGTATGTTCACCCAATAATAATTTAAAGTTTTGTAGGAGAAATTCTGAAGTCTTCATTCAATTTGGTAATTCTGAAAATGAATTTAAATAGAACTCAACTAATTAATATATTAAATAATTAAAATAAAATTTCATTTTTAAAATATTTTAGGTCATTTGCCGAAGCCAATGTCACTCTTAGGTGTTCGAACAAATATAGTTATATATAATGGGTTAAACGATATCGATAACACGATTATCTGGAAAAAATAATCGAAATCTGATACATTCACCTT
>JABUQX010035858.1:20000-52500 GCA_015478945.1 Trachelipus rathkii | reverse complement strand
TCCTTCTTCAAAATCAGGAAATCAGTATCCTACCATAACACGCCACATCATTCCAGACCTAGAAAATATAAAACGGAGGAGTATTCTGGTCGAAGAAAATAAATATCCCTTTACATGCGAGGAAGTAATAATAATAATAATAATAATATAATAATAATATAATAAATAATAATAATCAATATAATAATAATAATAATAATAATAATAATAATAATAATTAATAATAATTAATAATAATAAACCTATAATAAGGAGTACACTAATAAGAAAAAGGAGTCATAAACTTAAATTTAAACATTAATTACATTAAACAATACCATCTTGATATAAAACTTCATTATAAAATATAAACATGAACCTTTCAGTAAAAAAAGAAACAATAAAAAATATATTAAGTAAAAGGATATTCAACTGAATATTACCCACCAAGGGACTAAGGGATCCTTCTTCTGGACCAGTAAGTCATCCAACAACAACAAGGAAAGATAAGAGGGACCAATCGAACTTCCTTCAAGACCGGAAATTAGTATTCAACCATATCACGCCACATCATCCAAACCTTAAAAAATATAAAGCGGAAAAGTATTCTGTTCGAAAAAAATATAAATATCCCTTTGCAGATGCGAGGAAAATACTAATAATAAATAATAATAATAATAATAATAATTAATAATTTTTTAAATTTTAATAAATAATAATAATAATAATAATAATAATAATAATAATAATAATAATAATAATAATAATAATAATAATAATAATAATACAAAGAAATACAAAAACTCTAATAAAGAAAAATATTTATCGTAAACAAATATTAAATTTAAATAATTCATCAATGTCAAACCCTTTGATGACCAAAAAGGAAAAAATAAACCATTAAAAAACAAGAAAAATATATCTATATATATATATATATATTTTACTACTTATGTCACTCACCAAGAGAAAAAATTAGAGGGAGATAAGTTTACCCTCGAAATCGACATCGGAAATGTAAAGAACCGTCATCAAAAATCATTGAACAAGAAATGTCTCTTTGGCCTAACGTCACATTAAATAATAAAAAAAAATGAATGAAAGTTCTACACAAATAACTTTAAGTGAAAGAGTCACAACACATTAAAAAAAAAAAAATCTTAAGAGGTTCAACAACCTTCAAGCACGGATAAAAATTGACAAAAAGCCGGCGGAAATTCCAAACCTACTTTATATACGCTGTAAGCCGACCGAAAGGTAATTCGTCCAAAGTTCCACACAAATGGCTTCTCCCTTTTAGAAATGTGTTTCTAAACCAAACGGTCTCCACTATTTAAAGAAAACTAGTACTCATAATTAACCGTGTATTCTAATATTAGAAAATGTACGCATGAGCCTAGTTTTTAGTTAAAGAAATATTTAAATTTTATAAATATTAAAAACTTAAACGAAGTGTTCAAACCAAGGGAGCGGAAATACTTAACACAAAAATATTTCAAATTAAGGCTTTTTAGAGTATAAAAACAAAAAGTTTATTTATTACGTAATCAGTAAACGAACCTTAATAAAAGAAATATTATAACTTTAACTTTAATAGACAAGGCAAACTCAAACATCAAAAAATATAATGACAAAGCACTGTCCAAGAAGCACAGCCCTCAGGAAAAATCGTACAAATTTAGAAAAAAATGTCGTACATCTAGTACTTTAAAGAAATATTAAAACGAGGGAACTTTAAATAGGGAAACTTACATATAAATAAAGATAATAAAACCTTAAAGAAATTTCAAACTCAATTACAACTATTAATAACGTAAAATCTTTATTCATCACCAATGGCTATTAAAAATACGGTCCTGCCAGACGTACAAAAACCTAACTGTACATTTAAAGGGATATTTAAAAGGAAAGATGGAATGAAAATTACAGTATTTAAATCAATTACTGGTCATGAATGCAAAATAAAAAAAAAATTCATGACATTAAAGCTCCCCGCAACAAAACAAAAACGACAAAAAACCAGGGAAAAAAAATTGTGTAGTAATGAGATTTTGAAACAAAAAGGAATTCAGTAATTATGCAATTCAAGAAATAAAAAGGGTAAACTTAACATGAAAACGATTAGCTCTAATGTTCGATAACCTTCAATCCAGATTAAGTCACTTCTGAGAAGAACCGTAGGGAAAAAAAGTGAGGGAAACTCAAACAGGCACTGTCCCAACTCAGCATAAAAAAAAGGGCAAAACAATAAAATGAAAATAAAGAATAACAGTCCTAAATATCATCCCAATAGGTGGATATAGTTACTATATGATACATATGAGATAAAACAAATATAAATATTATGCTTTAATCTGAAAGAAGAATTAACAGGGAAAAACCTATCTAACTGGTCCTTGTAACATTGCAAGTTGAAGAGAACCCAGATTTTAAAGCAGATGTTATTAGCCTCGAACCAACAGCATAACTGGGTAAAAAAGGAAAAAAAAATTGGTTAAAAATTTGATCCGGTGTAAGAATAAAAGGGAAAAAGAAAGCTAACTACATGGACCTCGTGACATTACAAGAGTAAGAGGTAAGCACTCGCACCTAGAAGTTAAAAAAGAGGTTGTTAGCCTTGAAACACCAGACCAAATGAAAAAAAAATTACCATTGAACCTTTTCATAAACTCTCTTATAAACGACTCCCAACTTCTTCGCCACTTCGCTTAGTACACTGTAACAATTTCATTTTTAAGGATGAAAGGACATAACATCATCAAGATAATGATATCAATGTACTGCAACCACCTTTATGCTTAAAAAAAGGGCTCGGGAAAGTTTAAAGGGGAACATAAGGTTCAACAGAAGACACAGACCCATCCTTCAACGATATATTGAACAAAAGAACAATAACAAGTGTAACTATTAATAATACAAATGATAAATTCATGAATAACATAATGGAGGCAAAGTAAATAATAATAATAATAGTAATAATAATAATAATAATAATAATAATAATAATAATAATAATAATAATAATAATAATAATAATAATAATAATAATAATAATAATAATAATAAATAATAATAATAATAATAATAATAATAATAATAATAATAATAATAATAATAATAATAATAATAATAATAATAATAATAATAATAATAATAATAATAATAAAAATAATAATAATAATAAAGTTATATTAATTGCTGTGAAAAAAGATTTTTCAAACGTTGTTGTGCTACCGTTTTTGCATGACGTGTTAGTCATGCTGCCGGGGGGAAACACAATGTCAGAATTAGGGTTATGAACAGGGAAAGAATCTTTATCATAAATATTAGCATGTAATTCTAGGGGACACAAATGAACAACAGCTCTCGTTATTTCACCATTTTTTGTTTTATGAGACCCAGACCGCACATAATCATCAGGTGATTTATAAAGAGTATGAACCATTCCTAACTTCCATTTTAGGCGAGGTACATCATCTTCAACAAGAAGAATGTCACCTGCTTCGATGTTCGGCCTACCTTGAACGCTCCAAGACTGTTTTAGATTTAAGAGATAATCATTTTTCCATACGTTTTTAAATCTATTGATTTAGTAAGTATTTGTATGTCTTATTTAATTTAATAGGATCTTGATAAGTTGGGTCCGAATCCAATAATTCTAGAGGAACAGTGAGGGAATTTAATTTATAACCTATTAATAAGTGAGGAGATAAAGGGTCATTACTCAGAATATCATTATCCACAAAGGTGAGAGGGTGACAATTAACAGTTGATTCTATTTCTACTAAGACCGTGGAAAACTCTTCTTAGAAAATTAAACTTTTATTTAGTGTTCTCTTCAAGTGAGTCTTTACCAACCCTATTAACCGCTCAAAGAATCCTCCTTAAAAGCTAGCACGGACATGGTTAAATCTCAAAGTAATAAAATGAGTTGATAAAAAATCTTTAACAGATGGGAGCGAATGCAAACGTTTAATATACTTATCCGAAGCTTGAAAGTAAGTTGCATTGTCAGAATAAATAATGGAGGGAATGCCTCTCCGACCAATGAATCGACGGAAAGAACATAAAAATGATTCGGTACTGTTGTCTAAATATTTCTAAATGAATTGAACGAGCTACGGCACAAGTGAAAAGTACTACATAACATTTACTGATTAAGTTTTTGGAAATTTTTACATTAAAATAACCTGTTAAATCTATACCTGTTACAGTAAATGGTTTACTATCTACTACTCGTGAATGGGGAAGTATAGCAAGGGGAATGGGTTTAAAACGTACTGCTTGTAAGCGTTTACAAAATACACATAGTCATACTACCTTTCTTACAATCTGTCTCATTCGCACAAAATAATATTTTCAGCGAATATTTAAAATAAGCTCAGAAATACCCAAATGATGATATTTAAGATGAGATTGCCAGATTAGTAACTTAACAAATATAGATTTAGTGGGTAAAAATAAAGGAAATTTAGTATCAAAAGGTAACAGGGAATTAAAAACCATTTATCAATTTCAAATTTAATTGTTTTGCTAAAGGAGTTAAAGGTACATCGGTCGACCTTAAACACTTTATTTCAGGGGAAAAAAACTCACCTCGTAAATTCCTTATCTAATACGATTTTGACCTTTGAAACTCTTCCAGTGTAAACTGATGAGAAAAACATGGCATAAATATAGATTTATTTAAAGGAACATTCATTTTTGACCTTCTCAAATTATTAAAAATCTAAAAATTAAATTTGTTATGCGTAGAAATTTGTCTAAGGATGAATAAACACTTATATCTAAAACATAATTGACAAAAGGAATTTCGGCAATAGTGGTAGTGGCAACAAGATAATCTTCAACCGAAGATTCCTTCAGATTTAAATGATGATCATCCCATTTAGGCCCGGTTTGATTATCAACTATCCAATTAGGGCCATGTGGCCAAAGACTCGATTTAATATATTCACTTTTACTTCCGCGAGAAGCTAAATCAGCTGGATTAAAAGAAGTTGGTACATATTTAAATTCCACTGAGGAGATATTTTTATGTATCTCATCAACTATATTTTGTAAAAAGGTGGGAAGCTGTTTCTTAGAGTAAACCCATTGTAAAGCTACCTGACTATCTGACAAAATATATATATTATTAATATTAAGAATATTAGTAAATGCCTCATTAACATAATTTAATAATCGAGTAGATAGTAAAATACCCATTAATTCCCTACGGGGAATGGTTAACTCTCTCAAAGGGGCTACCTTAACCTTGGATATAAGAATGTTTGATACACAAATATTATTTTTCTGTGATAATATGTATATTACCGTTGCATAAGCACTCTTTGAAGTATCAGAAAAGGCATGCAAGTTTACTTCATAAGAGAAAATTAACTACCGTGGTGTTTGTAAGGATTGGCAATATTTTAATTGAAGGGAGATTAACTCCCACTCCTTACAAAATTTTTCAGCAATGGGCTGAACCCATTGATATTTATTCTTCCATAGTTTTTGCAATAACATTTTACCTCTAATACTAACAGGGGACAAAATACCTAAGGGTCAAACGCAGAGACTCCTTCTTTAAGTATTTTGCGTTTTGTATTGGCCGAATTCTCTACCTCTTTAACAGGATAAGTAATCAAATCATTGGTGATGTTCCATTCTTAACCTAAACCTTAACATTAGAACTATCATTTCTTACTTTATTTATTTCAAAATATTAATTCGCCTGCAGGGAATTAGAGGACCATTCTCTAAGGCAAAGACCTGCCTTCAAAAACAATTACGGGTTTCATCAAAATATTTTATTATTTCTTTCTCATTATCAAAGGTATTAAAAATATTATCAACAAATAATTGACTTAAAATATAATTTTTATAATTACTGTTAGAATTTAACACATGGTGATTAAGGCATGCTGCTAATAGGAAGGGACTGTAGGTTGCACCAAAGAGAACAGATTTAAAACGATAAGTCATAAGAGAACTATTCAAATTCTCTGGATCTCTAACCCATAAAAATCATATGGAGTCTCGATCCTTCTCATCTAACCTTATTCCTAAAAATGCTTTCTCATTGTCGGCTGATGAAGCATAAGATTTGTTGCGAAATTTACCTAAATCTGTTATAAGAAAGGGTCCTGAATTTAAACAATTATTTAAACTAGGGGAACCTGAGGAACAATGAAAAACTATTTTTAAAGCTGTGGTTGAAGAATTTTTACGTACACCATGGTGGGGTAAATAATGAACCTTAGATTCAGGGTGAATCGGTGTGGAGTGTTTAACCTCCTCTGTAAAATCTCTTTCCATTTGTTCCTTTATCACTTCTGTATAGGATTTTAAAAGATCAGGTTGAGATCTCAATTTCTTCAATACACTATAGAGTCTACATTTTGCTAATGAATAATTATCAGGGAAGGGTTGATGGCTATCACGCCAAGGGTGTGATACTATATAAAGACCATTCTCAAAACGTAAATTTTCTTGAAAATATTTTAAGGTGGATCTTTCATTCTCAGTGAAACTTTCTTTTGGCAATATGCCTATGTGGGTTAAGTCCCACAATTTATTTAAATCTAAATCAGGAGAAACTTCCTCCTCTGTAAACTCTTCAGTGGAAGGAAATAGTTTCTCAGGGGAATAGGAAGTAAAGGTATTTACACAAGGATTAGAATAACCATTGTCAGGTGAAGGGATTATATTAGAAGGATTAACATCAATTATGGGGGTGAAAGAATGGTGGTAAGGGGGAGCATGGATTGAGAGGGTATAGGATCAATAATACAAGGATTAACAAGGATTGAGGAGGATGTGGCAATGGATTTAGGAAGGGACATGGATTGAGAAGGATTAGGAACATTTTTAAGTGTGTTAACAAGGATTGTAGAGGTGAAGGAGTGGTGGGAGGGGGAGCATGGATTGAGAGGGGTTAGGAATAGTATTAAAATGATTAACATGGAATGAGGGGGACGAGGCAATGGATTTAGGAAGGGAGATGGATTGAGAAAGATTAGGAACATTATTAAGGGTGTTAACAAGGATTGTAGGGGGTGAAGGAATGGTGGTACTGGAAGCATGGATTGAGAGGGATTAGGAATAGTACTGAAAGGATTAATAAGGATTGAGGGGGATGTGGCAATGAAGGGACATGGATTGAGAAGGATTAGGTACATTTTTAAGTGTTTTAAGAAGGATTCTGGTGGTGAATTAGTGGTGGTAGAGGGTATCATGGATTGAGAGGATTAGGAATAGCACTGGAAGGCTTAATTACGATTGAGGGGGATGAGGCAATGAATTTAGGAGTGGTGGTAGGGGAGAGCATGGATTGAGAGGGATTAGGAATAGCACTAGAAGGATTAATAAGGATTGAGGAGGACGAGGCAATGGATCTAGGATGGGAATGGATTGAGAAGGTATAGAAGCAGTATTAGAAAGATTAATAAGGATTGAAGGGGGTGAAGGAGTGGTGGTAGGGGGGAGCATGGATTGAGAAGGATTAGAAATAATACTGGATGGATTAATAAGGATTTAGGGGGATGAGGCAATGGATTTAGGAAGGGACATAGATTGAGAAGGATTAGGAACATTATTAAGAGCGTTAACAAGGATTGAGGGGTGAGGTTGTGGATTTAAGAGGGAACCTTAATTGAGAGGGAAGATTGATAGAATAATTTACCTTTTTATTACACATAAATTCTAAACAATTTTGCTCTGAAATATTCTTCTCTAAAAACCCAATATCAACTCTAAAGGTTGAAGTTACTGTACATTGTGAATTCGTATTGTGTGACGAAAAGGGAAGATTGCCCCAAATCACCTTACCTACAGCAGTATTCATTAAATTGATACCATTACATGTTTCACATCCTATAAGAAATTTATGCAATTGGTCTACCCCAATTAAGAGACCTATTTTCACATAGTCATTATTTACATAGGGATTAGCTAAAACTGCATCACATTACCTTAAAAAATTTGTGCTTTGAACTAAACCAGGTATAAATATAGAATTTGGCAGTTCATCAACTACTGCAGCAGTTAATTCTGCTATACCTTCATTTGTCCATACCTTTAATTAATTTCCTCATATAGTTTATTCACACCTGGGGTAATAATATCATTAATAGACATTTTTACCTTATACAAAGGGATGCAATTTAAAAAAACAAGCTAATGAATTACTCACCAACGTTCTTTGACTCGCATGATCAAATAAGGTGCAAGCAGGAATAACATTATTATCCTTATAAACCGACAAATTTGTTAGAGGAAGAGCAACCCCTTTACTCACATCGTTAGTGGTTGGATTTTCTTCATTAGTTGGATTGGAAGGAGTTTTAGGACAAATGGCAGTGTGATGTCCCCTTTCTTCACATGTATGGCACACTTTTGTGAAATGCATTCTTTAGAGGGGTGGGTACTAGACAAACAATTGGTACACAGATTTTTGGTTTTTATAAAATTAAGCCTATGCTCTATTTTATAAATGATATGACAATTGTTGGTATAGTGAGTATCATTACAAAATCTGCAAGTTATCCTATTTTCATAACTTGGGTAATCTTGAAAGATGGGTTTAACAGAAGTATGAAAGGATTTGGGTTTAAACGAAGAGGGAGGGTTAAGTTGATATATAGGAAGGAGTGGTCTAATTGGTGTGGTTATAAGAAGGTTGAAAAGGACGAGAATGGGGTGAGAGTTGCTTTTTAATTAGGATGTTGGTAGTGGTTAAAACTGTAAAATTTTTGGGGATGGCACCAGACTTCCAATTATTAAAAGTGTTATTAGATTTAAAGTTAGGTTTATAATTATTATTATTACTATTGTTTGTATTATTTTTTGGTTTATTATTATCGTCAATCTCTAATTTTTGACCTAAAACCTCTAAATTATTTAAGGCTTTAGTAACTATCTCTAAAATGAACTCGATATCCCAATCACTCTTCTGTCTATCCCATGGTATCTTATCTAAAATTTCTTTAGGAATCTTTTGTTTCAAAATTGTACCAATTTTAATGGAGCAACTTTTACAACTATTTATTAATTCTTGTGTCTTTAAACTCTCGACACAGCATGTAATATTGACTTTAAATCTAAACAAATCATTATAATTATATTTGGGCACTTTAACATTTGTAAGCTTTAAGATTATGGTTTGTATTAATTTATGTTTTTTTTCCAAAATTCTCCTTCAAAGTCTCCATCAATATGGGATAATTATCGCCCCTCAAGGCATAACCTGACACTTAAGTTAATGCTACACCTTTAAGACAGCCTAGAAGAGCTTCTAACTTTGCTTCATTTGAATAATTACGGGCATCTATGTTAGTTTGGAAAACTAAATGTTGGAAGAGTTCTAATAGGGGCTTTCAATAACTCTGTTTAATGCTCTTTGAGTTCGGGACTACTTTTATTGAGTGAAAGCATGTTTTTGTTATTATTTTTGACTAGTGTCTATACTTTATTAATTGATTCATCCATACTCAAAACTCTATCATACGCTTGCTCATCATCCTTTAAATACTCTTCACCACTTACTAAACTTTGAACAAAGTTATCAGCACTAACTAACTCCTATTTAAGAATCAATAATGAATTCAATTTATCCGATAATAAATCAACGTCAAGTATATCTTGCCCTAAGGTGATATTTATCTCATTACATAGCCTTGCTTGTCTATTCCTCAATCTTTTCCAATTCAATTTTGCACCTAGTAATTCTGAATTACTTTCTAATGTTAACTCATTTGGGGAGGAGGTGTCTATTTGATCACTGTTTGTATCCATTTTGGTGAAATTTTACGTTAGCGGCGCCAGATATCTTGAAAAGTACGGTTTTTACAAGAAAACAAATACATATTTTCAATCAGCGTATAAAAATTATTACCGGAAATGCTAAATTATAAGAAAAGAAACTAAATTAAAAAAAGTTTAAAGATTAGATATGGTAATCGTACTGTACAATAAGTTTCATGTTTATATGGCGTCGTGATTTTTGTATCGAATGCATATTTAGAAAATGTAAATTTAGTTACATTTGAAAATATGTTGTTAGATGACGTATTTTTGTTATGCCCCAATAAGGTTGAATTAGTTGTCTTTTTTACAGCATTTTAATTTAGTAATAAGTGAAAAGAAATGCGTAAAATGTAAAGATGGACCACCAAGTTTCACTAAAACTCGCTGTCTATTAAATAAAAATTTCTGGTACTCTTGCGCCATTCAGGTAAGGGTAAGACATTTCTTTTTTATTTGAGGGGTGTAGCCCCCGCTGTCTTTAAATGTATATTAAAGGTAAAGTAGGTTCAAAAATTGGTTGGTACTATTCGGAATGTTACTAATATTGAGTGAAATATTGTACGATAATTTCTTTTGCAACAAACCTATCTATTTTTCCTTTAATGATGATATTCTTATCAATGTGATAATGTAAACTTTTTGATAAAAAAAGATGTGAGTATTTTGAGGATGATTTGTAATATTCCAGGTTCTGTATTTCTTCGCTCTTTTAAATCAGGATTGTCTCTCATCTTATTTTATATCCATCCGATGTTCTCATTTGCCATGTTCTCTGTTGAATCTTTTATTTTCTAATCTTTATTAATCTCCTCAGGTCTCCCTTTGAAGCTCATTAAGGGTCAACTGGTCCGGGCTATCAACCCATGCTCTTGCTACCACCTTACTCTACGCCTAGACAATCTCCGACCCTGAGACATCTCATTTCTCTTATTGCAGGTGGTCATATCCTTATTAGTTACTCCTTCTAAATCGCACAATAACAATACTGACGCAAGTACTTGCACCCCTGCTAATTGCATAAATTGCTCATCGTGTCTCGCTTATTAAGAGAACCAAAGCTACTCAGGTTCCGTGTACGGTTCACTAGGTTATTGGCTAACTTTTAACTATAATTCGAAATGTTGAATCTCGATATTTGGTTACACATCATTGCTATCGTTCGAAATTCTCTACTTTCTCATATCATTACACTAATATAAGGACAATCCTGACAACATTTCGTACTCCAGATTTAATAGTTCCCTATTCTCTGAGTTTGTCTAAGCAGACACTAATATATGTCGTTATTCGTTTTCTCCACACATCATTTGCTATCACCCTCCGATCAATGACTTCTAGAGATTTCTCTCGAGTGCTTGTCGTATACACTCAGCCCTTCTCACTCTAAACTATAACTTCACAGGACATCTCCACACACCTCCAAGATTTTCACTACTTGAGTACCAGTATTACCTCCACGTTTTATCTAACTACATAAACTCCACTTCCTACTTTACTAACGAGTATCCCTAACCATACGCTTATAGTGACTCTCACACATATGCACTCTCTTCTAGTTTATTATAGTGCATATACTAACACGTATAATCCAACAATATTCACGTATCCAAATATATCTTATTCTCTACTACTTGTTCTCACTACTCACTCCACCCTAACAGAATGATCCATGTATATATGAAATAGATTGGAGAGCACGCTCCCATAATATATCTTATGTTCGTGACATAATACCGTTCTTATCCCTCAGCCACAGAAAAAGTACTGTAAAGTCTCTCATGTCTATTTATGCTGTCTACAGTAATAGCATCTTATCTGCTTTTAACCAAATTAACTATATAAGGTATTCCATATTCATAGTTGCTTCTCACAGTTCCTCCACAATAAGGCCCTGGCACCTCTATCAAAAGCTTTCTAAGAGTCTGCGATATAGACAATGCAAATCGTGGCACATGTCTTTACTGTTAATATATTCCCTCAATTAATTTTATCACTATGCAATTTTACTAAAGCGAATAATATTCTATTCTATAAGTCTCGATCTCCCTCCCACTGGTTATTTTAATACCTATATGTTGAGTCCATCTCTTTCTAGAGCTTTGCAAGTATCACTACCTCAGGCCTTTCTAGTTGATATTATATCATTTCATTATCCTATTTCTCAATACCCCCAAAACTGCTAGATCATGCTTACTTTTTCCCCCTAATTTTCTACCACTTTATTAGTTATTAATCTCGAGGCGTCATATGTTGATCTCACAATTCCTATAATCACCAGCACCACATAATCTCCAAACTGATTATTATATATTATATAACATCCGTCTTGATCCCTCACACCCATTGTCCTTGTTTCAGGTCATCACTCTCTCCGAACAGTATTTTCAAGATATTCGACACCGACTGACCTTTCGTCTTCATTTACTTCAGACCACACAATTCTCTGTACACATACCAAGTTGAATACAACTCACATCGCCAGTCTCTCTTCTCATACTATCCAAACTCTAAATACTATAGATGTCTCGCTCAATATCTCCGCTCAAACGTCCTTTCACCATTAGCACTAATAATCGCGAAGATCCTTATCAATACTATTTTTTTCTGATGCGCGGATCGTTTTGTGTTCTTTAATTTACTATTAAGTACTCCGTTTTCTCGACCCATAGGATAGCTCGTGCCTTCGGCTTGGCAGAGCTTTTCTTGTAAATTCTAATTATGTATTTAAAGTAGCTTATCATACCGTGTGCGCTCACTATCTTGTCATCTCAACTCGCGTTCTCTCTCAATTTGTCCTAGCTTAATTACCTTTTCCATCCTATTTAACTCATCCCTAGATCTTCGCCTGAGCTCACTCTATATCATCTCATACTCTCTAAGACAACACCTCCTCATTTTTATCCTCCTTTCTCTCTACAAAACATGCTGATAGTGATATACTAGCTCTACAGTTTTGATGAATTTATTTCATATATAAATCATATAGTATTATATATATATATTATAAATTTAAGGAAAAAATTCTAAAATATATATATTATATGTATAGGTTTTAAAAAACACTATCAACATTCTAATTAAATATATGTAGAATTCTAAATGATAAAAAAAATAAATTTTTCTAAATTGCTGGAAAAAATTATATAATACTAAATTATCTGTTAGTTTATAGTAATAGAGAGCAATTTCATTATAAATTATAAAACTATTATAATATTCAAAATATCTTGTTTTAATATAACTATAAATAATAATTAAATAAAAGAATATAAAAAAATATAATTTATTTTTCTTTTGATAATATTTACTGGTTTTAGTTTAGTTTAGATATCATTTAACATTTAGTATAAAATATAGGATCTCTAATATTTTAAAATCATATATTGTATTATAATAATTCTTAGTGACTATTTTAAAATGCCCGATTTTGACTCCATTATTTTTATATTGACCTTTTATTTTAGTACATAACCTATTTATATTTGAATATACTCTATTTTACTTATAGTAATCATACTATTTTGACCTTTTTCTGACTACTATATTTTTAGATATATATATATATAGGGCCCAGCCTCTTAGAAGTATAGACAATATTTACTTGGGATAGGGCAATAGACAAGACTTGCAAAGACAGAAAATGCTAAATAAAAAAAAAATAAACCAAATAAAAAAAAAATACAATATTCATACAGGTAAATATATATATTTTGGAAGTCCTAATAATATGTGGTGGTGAGAAATGTAAAAAAAAAAAAATTTGCTTTTTATTGTAAGAGCTCTAGGAGCAGGGGACAAGTATATATATATATATATATTATTTGTAAAGGTAGTACACGGCTCTCTCTCACACTCCCACTCTCTCTCACACACACACGAATGGTAGGTGGGTGCTCTAGCTACCGGGAACACAGAGATGGCGTGTTTTCGCTACCTGGAGAGGGAGAGAGCAGTCTCTCCCCTCGCGAACACATCAAATACAAGAGCGGGGGGTTTCCGGTTAGCATCTTTTCCCGTATAAATCACAGAAAAGGCTGGATTAAATAAGTCCATACCCTCAGGATATTTCTCCGAGAAGGAAGAGAACCCCGAACTATCCTACCATACGAGAGCTATTGTTCATTTAGATATACAACATTGGAACAATAGCATATATAGATATTAAAAAAAACAATTTAACCTTATACTAGCACACAAGGTTTTAAATCACACTTTACTATATATTTAAACACGAGTGCGACAGTTACGTATAAAATCTTTCTTTAAGAGACAAAATTAAATAAATGTGTGAGAACTTTTATTTCACTCAAACTCACCTATTAACTCTGATTAATTATTATCTTAGTTTTATAAATTACTTTAAAATATAATATAGGAAAATAATAATTATATGAATATTTAATGCCAGGTAAGATTGTATATTACTTATCAAAGAATACGATCTTCAAATTTAGAAAACTGTTTTATGAGACCTTCGTCGAAGACGATATTTACTCCGTGTTTCTCGTAGGTCTAAGCTTTATGTTTGTTATGTTTCATTTTACAACATATTCTTATCTCTATAAATACATAGAACTTGTGTTAGTATACTAACGTGGTGCTTGGCCGAGTACTGACATTTGTCACTCATTATTTGTGAGATATATGCGATATGTAGCTCTTCTAAGAGGAACGCAAATGAATTAAATATGATAATTATGAGTAAATATATTATAATTATATAATGATGAAAATCTAAATAATGAACAGCAGTTAAAAATATATGTATATATTGTTATTATATGTTATAATCAAATGCAGAAATATAAATATATATATATATATATATATAATATATTAAATAATTCTACCATTCAAGAAACAATCTAAAACCGCAAAAATGATGATAAGCTTGACATCTATAAGTATTAGTAAAATTCATGCACTAAATATTTTCAATTTATAAAACCTATATATTCACTAATTTATTACATATAATATAAAGTATATCATATAAATAAATAACTATAAATATATTTTTTATACTTATATTTACTACACATACAAGTATCTATTAATCTATTATAGTAAACTTATTATTCTCCCTAATATATGCTATAGATTATAGTCTAAATAATTAATTATAATAATATGGATAATAGTAAATGGCTCTTAAAGCACTCCTGTGATTGGCTCCTAACTGGTGATGACAATTTATTCGTTTTTCTCGTATTTTTTTTTTTTTGATGATTTTTTTTTTTGAAATCCTGTAGAAACAAGAAATAAGTATATCGGATTCGAATCCGATTCGGAATCAAGCCGAACCGAATCCGTTATGTGTAAAAATGTTTTGAATACTCGATATCGAATCCAGCACACTACTCACCTTTAGTGAATTCGAATCCGATACCGAATCCAGGTGATGAGGTGTGTATTGTTCGAAATCCAGTAATCCGAATCCAGTCGGACTTCGTAAGATCGAGAAGCCTAATCGTAATCCGAGATTACGATAGCTATCGAATCTCACTCAGTGATTTCGAAGTTCACGAACCGGATTCGGATTTTCAGCCCATCACTGATATATATATATATATATGATATATATAATATATATTACTATATATATAATATATATATATATATTAATATAATTATTAATTATTAATATATTAATATATTTTAATATAAATATAATATATATATATCTATATATATATATATATATATATATAATAGATATAATATATTATATATTATATATATATAATAATATATATTATATATATATATATTAGATTATATTATGCTTAATTATATTATTATATAATTAATATATATATTAATATATATTATATATATATATATATATATATATATTATATTATTAATATATAGAATAATATATATTATATATATATATATTATATATATATTATATATATAATATATATTAATATTATATATTTATTATATATTTATATATTATATAATATATATATATTATAATTAATAATATATCAGTAGGTGACGTATATTATTATATATATATACTACTAGGGTAGGTATATAGGGTAGGTATGATCCTTACCCTATAATTTATTATTTTGAGGCTTTTTAATATAAAATAAATTTAAATGGTATATTATATATAATATTATATTAAATAATATTTATATGAGAATAAATTGAATAAAAATGGAATAATAGATTTATTATAAAATAAATTTATAGATAAAAACATAGAGTATTAAATTAAAAATGAAAATGCAATTATACAATAATATTAAAATTTTATTTGGAAATGCCGGACCTTACTACTCTGTTCCTAAGAGTAAATTCTAATCTATGGGCGTACTAGTAAGTTTATGCATTTTTTTCGTATATATTATATATATTATATATACATGGGTACAACCTGAGTACATACTGTACTCCTGGCGAGCGAGGCGAATTAGTGTTGGAAAATGGTAGAATAGATGCAATATGTGTTTATTCTTCTCTCTCTCTCCTGTTTCTCTCTTCGCTCTTCTCCTCATCTATCAGTCCTGAGTGCTATCTACTATTAATATACCTAAGTCATATGTAAGTGGTGCTATCTATCAAATTCATGATCTATCCTTGAACAATATCTATCTATGTCTATTCCCATGTATCGTCACACAATAAGTTTCACATACAGCTCGAACTTGCGTTCGTACGCGTAAATAGTGTGAAATTGTTGCATACGCCATTCATGCAAGTCGTGTTTTAACTGTCTCGTTTATGATAATTGTTTCCCCTAATATAGGGTTTAATTAATATATGTTTGCGTGAATTATATTTGAATTTTTTGAGATATGTATTCATATTAGATTTATATATAGTGCGCTGATTATACCTTGCATGAGTAATTGATAATATATACATCCCCATATTAGACACAGTGTTTATTTAATCCCTATTAACAAAATAGTCTACACAAACATATAGAACTGATATGTAAAGAATAAGCCACATAACAGCTATTACTATTTATAAAATATTTAATAGTTACTTATTACCCTTTGTAGTCACATTGCTATCCTATAAATAATTAGTATACATAAATAATGTATTGATAGGGAAAAGCTATGACGAGCATTGGATGAACAGTAAAAGAACTAAAAAGTACACACTGCTGTAGTCAGCACACACACTGGTTCTTCTCCAATCTTTTGTATGACAGTCGTTAACCCATACAGATCGCAATAATTACTAAATACTAAGGTTATTGTCGCCTGCTATGTAGGCCGGCTAAAGTGTATATTGAGATATTTCTAATCTATCTATGGCTATAATTACGTTAATTATATCTAGGTATAATAATATATAATTATAAATAAAAAATATTATTGTACATATGTTGCTATTATACTTCTCTAAGTTACTCACTATACTTTTATATAGAAAGATATATAAAAAAAAAATATTAATATATTTATAATTAATTTATATTTTATAATATTATTTAAATTTGTATATTATTTAATATTTCGTTTCTTGATCAATTTAGATATTTTATTAATAATTGATATTCTTTATATATAAATCTTACAAAAATATGAAAGTATAAATACTAAAATTATAATATAGTAAATAATTTGGACAAAACATATTAATCAATCAACAATTATATTATTAGTCATCAGCCTCTAAATTAATAATTGAGTGAGAGATCTTCTTTCACTTTTAGAGAAGAGAATATTATAATAAAGTTAAGGTTAGGTATTTATTTGAGCTATCAATTATCTCAACTTTCTCACAAGTGATTTCTTTGATCACTTTATGTATTGGAACTAAATGTACCATTAAATTAATAAGAACAACCTATATAATAGTTACGTAATCACACAGTTAAGACGTTAATAAACAATTAGAATAGGCCCTTGTTAAGAATCAATGATCTCCAATAGATCTATCCAACCACACTACGAAACATCCTCATTATATGCTGTATCGTTGTGAGAAATTTGTTCATCAAGCTCCGACACAATAATCTTTGTGTGAGAAAAGGCTAGGAACACCTGTCTCATAGTAGGTTAATCACCGGTGCTCTCGAGCCGTGAATCTCGTATGCTCGGTTGTAGTCTCGGAGAGCTCTCAAGACCTCAGCAAGGATTTCGGATGTTAGGCCGGTGTTTAAGCTCGGATATCGATGAGGTCAATTTAAAAAGAGGAACTGAGCAACTGTCGTGGGTGATCCGGAGTGATAAGCCGTAATAATCTTTCTAGAGTTAGGTGTCTGGAAACGAGAGCCATCTCTCGGTAATCACAAGAGACCTCGAAGTTGAAATTTTTAGGGACCTGGTAGCCTACGGACCGTATGTTAGCAGGAAAGTTCACCGTAGCCGAACACGAAGATGGCGTATACTACGGACACATCCGGCCAATACAAACAATTTTTAATCAATCTACTTAGTGTATAGATCAAAGATATTATCCTTATATATATCTTAATAATTATTATTATACTTATTATCATTATTAAAAGTTATCAATATGAACTTATTTTTATGTTATTATAAAATAATTATATACTTCTATATTTTAAAATTCTGTACATCCATAATATTTTTTTAATGATTCGTGGGGTATAATATTGATATTTTATTTCCCTTATAATATCACATCTATAGCTACTTAACTAATAAGTGTTTAAGAATTTATAGGAAACTGTCTGTGTATATACTACTTACACTTTAATATAGACATAGTTCACTTCATCAATTGTGAATTTATTTTAAAGGTGAGTGTTTCTTTTTAGAAATTTGTCTGGGTGATTATCTTCTATGAGTCAATCAATAAAAAAAAGGGTTCCTATGTGTTCTCAAAAGGTACTATGTCTTATCTAGAATAGAGTCACGTTAGATTATGAGTCTTAGAGTACTAACCTATATATAGTACTACACACATCTATGTCTCCTTACAGAAAGAATCCTTACAGAATACACATAGTGTCATACCACTTATACACGAATATTTACTCATCTGGGCAACGATCAAGAAGTTACCTATTATTTTTCACAGTATGACACATTAAGATTAACTAACACGCGATTGATGGAAACGAGGTTCAGTATTCATAATCATTGCACGACCAAGCGTATGTTATCCTGCCTAAATTACAGTGTGACGTCTCGGGGACACCAAGTCTACTCTACCTGAGATACTTTAAACTAATTGCTGAATTTTATAACAAACACGACTGTCGATCCATCATACCTGCAATGTAAGAAGAAATAGGTGAGTGCTAAAAGGAAATCAGGTACACCATTTTCTAATATTTACGAAACTGTGAGGGACTAGAGTAGTGGAAATTTCAGTTCTTGCTCTCACTCACTAAAAACTTATCTGATGTCTTATTTACTCGAAGTAATAATTCCCACAAATAACTACTCTCAATTATGATTTATCAATTGCATTGATAAAGATAGAATTGTGCACCCATTATATTTCCTTTGCACAAGAACCAAGCATTTACACACATCATATACAAACATAGACTTGCTCTGATATGTAAAACAAAAGATGAAAAAGCAAATAATCGGTAATGACAAGGATAAATAACACTGTGTAATTTTCATAAATCTCTCAGATAAAATCTATATAGAGAAACTATTTATGACCACTTACCCAGAATAAATAATATATAGTCATAGTCAGTGTAGATCTGGAATATCAAAATTACATAATAATGTTATATAGATCTGATAAAATTCTGACATTAGTTTTCTTATATTCAAAAACTCTAGAGAATAATAAGCACTGTAAAGTGAGTCATAAGAGAGCCATATGCGATATATGAAATTACACTCTATTAGTCGGAGACAATATTAGATAAAAATAATGTTTCTTAAGTGAACCTGCACTCCCGAAAAGAAATATATATCTTAAAAATTGCTAATAATAAGAACTTTATGTTCAATTTTTATAAAGTGGTAATAGACTAAATCAAATGGGCACAAGGGCTATAATTATCTATATTAGCAAATATTTAGATATAGAGTACACTTCACTGATATAATAGAAAATAACTAATTCTCACTAAAACGTTAAACAGTGAAAAAAACACCAAATCGATTACATACTTACCACAGCAAATCATTATCTCCCAAAGATATTATTGAATACTGTTATAAAGAGATACTCGAAAATATACAATGGCATCATCTTTTTAAGAAAGTGAGAAATACTGTTGGTAAGGCATTATTTACGGTAAAAATAAACAGATCACAAAACATGTATCACAGTACAGATTATCCAAATAAATAAGTGCTCGAATGAAGGTATATAGGTGAAACATAGTAAACTATGGTTAAACGTGATACTGTGAATTATATTGTAAATGCTAATAATATGATTAAATATATACATAGAGTTTAGTTTTCTCAAGTATAGATACTTAGTGTTAATATCACTATGAAATAGAGATTGTATCACTCTGATGATTCACTTGTTAACTCTAAGCTACTACATGAGATGTATTAGTAGCTATAACTTTAAGTAGATTAAGAGTTTGACTTATTAGAATTTATTGATTTATCTATCAAATACTTCATTTAATCAGCAAATATCATTTATTAATATAGAGCTATAAGTATGTAGTAGCACATTATATATAGTGCAAAATGCTAGTGCATCTACCTCATAATTAAATTAATCGAGCAAGTTCTAAATATTACAAGCTGATAAAAGTGGCATCTCTTACAGGTCATAGAGACAGATATGGGAATACAATTTAAATGCTGTAAAGATCCGGCAACTAAAAGATTATAGTGTGAGTTAGTAGAGAGTATCGCGGGTTAACACCTAATGCATTCTGCTATCAAGATAGTCTCTCTCAGTTACTTTGTACATAAATCAAACTCCTTCACAGAAAAAATATTAAAACACACCCACTTTATACAATCCTCAAACAATATAATATCTCTAATCATAGATTTTGTACTACTTAAATTAATAAAATAATTGGAAAAGAGAAGGAGATATTAATAGAAATGACAAAACATTTGTAGTGAACAGAGAAAATCATAGAGTGGAATAAGAAGGTTTATGCTGCGTTTAAACATTTTCTCGGCCATCTTTGTTCAGAATCTTTTTCTGTAGACTGAAGATTATATATATCTATGATATTTAAAAAGCTAGTATTAAATCGTTTTTTTGAACTAGGACTTAAAATAATGAATAACACATTCAGATACAGAAATCTTAGTTCTCACGGAGTACAGATAGTTATCTCATCAGTTTTCTAGAAATTCTCTCATATGTTGATATCTTTGTCAGATGAAGATGAATATTATCCTACTGGTACAGGTAGTGGGAAAAATTGGAGCATGCAGAAAAAGCAGTATTATGTGAAAAAATTTAAAAATGTGCCTTGTATCACCTATAAATAAGATACATTCAACTAAAAAATTCATCTAGAAATATAAAAGGAAGAATCCCTATTAGCTATAAGGTAAACTTTGGTTAAGTAATCAAATTATAAACAGTTAAAAAGTAATACTCTATCTACCTTATATAAAATTTATTGCAAGATGACCGCTTGGCCACAATTACAGCTTTGTCCTCCTTAGTCAAGTGAAATGTATTAGAGGCTTATTATTCTGCTTTATAACTCATTAAAGCGGCTATAACTCTTCTGCATATTTTCTGCTGATGAGGTATTTTATATTGATTTGGTGGAGAATTTGTTTCAGAAGCTCGGGATTCCTTGGATAATATAATTCAGTATTAAAATATCCTTATATGTATGCGAGCAAAGAAAATTTATTTTAAATTTTTAGGAAGAAAGGTTTGATTACTATAGAACGATAAAAACTTAGTATGTGTTATAAATAATAGGTTTACGGTAATATAACAGTCTCTAACAACGAGTACCTATAGAGCATATTATTTCATTAGCTATATGTATTATCCTATATAGTGACAAGTGATAGACCCGATACGATAATGAAAATTTTCTTTATGTCTAGTCCTTTTAAAAGCTCGTTCCCTCCTGGCCTCCCTTACTGTAGATACTTTATATATATATATATTATACTATTTATCCCACTACTCATATCATCTCTATATAACATTAACTAATTATGATAAATATTAAGTATTCATTCAAGGCAAAAATATTTAATATTCATCCCACCCATTTTATATTATTAAACATTATTCTCAAAACATCTAATATAGCCTTTATACAATTAGGTAATTTATATAATTACTATAGTATGGATTATATTTCTCTTTAAAAGGATTTATTTGAGATTTTATAATAGGTATAAAATCTTGTGATTTATGTGAATTAACTCCTGATAATTATGTACACCAGAGATCGCTCATAGTTCAGATGTACTGGAAATATTAATGTTGAAACTTCTTACGTTAGAATGAAACTGGTAATATGTTTTAAGGCTCTTAGGAGAGAGAGACTTTAATAATTATACATATGTATACAAAGCTACAGGCAGAAACATTACATATCGTTACAAAGAGAATTATAATTAAAATTAAGAAGAAAAGTTAATTAATCTTGTCTCTCGATATTTCTTAAATCTTTAGTGATATTGCCTATATAGAGATAATGAAAAATATATATATGTTTTTCATGTCTAAATTTAATTATATACGATTATATATAGACAAAAGACATTAATTCAAGTCATGATGCATAATTTGCAGATTATGGTAGCAGCATTATTGTGATTTTACAAGTTCACTGCATAAATGAAGTATATAGAGAGATATTAAATCATAGGAACGTCTCAAGACCACCCGGAAGCACCACGTTTATACGTGATTGCAGAAGCCATGTTTATTATTTAAAAAGGCTGTGGCATCCCTCCACGTGAGTTCTCAGAGCCGTAAAGCTAATTTTAGATTTTGTGTGATTGAACCGTGATATGCCTCGAGTGAGTATCTGAGTAGGCCGGGAAATATGATTTTTACAATAAGGACTCTCCCTTTCAGAAAAAAAAATTGCGAGTTAATTTATATGTGAAATGATTGTGACGGATATGCCTCAACATCTGACCCAGAAGCACAGAATGTTCGCTAATTGGAAGCTGACTCAACTCAAAAGTATTGTTTGCTGTTTCAATTATAAGTTGAGTAATCAGACTTTTTATTGCATCTCCTTCACACCTTTACAATTCATAATTCAGCTTACTCAGTGTATTTTTATTTTCGCTGTGCTGAACAAGTATTTCTTAATGAGCCAACTATTCTTGCTGAATATTATTCTCAACATCTCAACCAATGTTATAGGTTTATAAATTATCCAACTACTACCATATATTGGCAATCTTTCTGACTGAATCCACCACATTATAAGGTTACTTACGGGTTCAGAATTTATGGATTCTTTTTGTATATAATATTTAAACCCATTCAGAATAAACATTTGTTTATCTCTTCTTTCTTTCAATTCCTCGTTTTCTTAATTTGTAATTCATAATGAATGACATTCCTCTCTGGTATACAATTCGCCTTTTCTTCTTCCCCTTCAGTGAAATATTACCTGATGTGAATTTGACCAGATGGGCTGGTCCACCAACAGAATCTTCCAGTAGTAGAAGGCCTAATCTTCTCCTAGCCTAGGGTCATAAATGCAGTTGCGGTTGCTGTTGTTGTTGTAAGTAGATCTTCACTTTTTTTTTCTTTTTCTTTTTGTATTAAGGGATATTTACTGGGATTTAAGTTTTATTATTTTCTTTGCACTCCTGGGTGTCAAAACCCTCCACATTCTTCTTCCCAGAGTTTCCCACTGTAAATACGCCCCACACTCCCATACTCTCCCTTACATACTAGTAAATTTTTGGTGCCCTAACAGGGACCAGATGTTCTGGTTCATATTCAGCACATATTTTTGCAACATTTTATTAGTCTCAGATTTATTTCTTTTTTTTTAAATTTCTGTTCTGTATTCAGAGCAAGGAAAAATAAAAGGTTGGTTTCAAATCTTGCTCAGCACCATATTATATTGTATATCAATAACTGTTTTAGTACTGAATTCCACCTTTCATCTTCTGTTTCCTTAACACCAACTCCCTCTGTCATTTCATTATTGATTTATGGACTATATCTGATTGTTGTTTATTTTCTTATTTATTTTTTTAGATTTTTTTGGTTCTTGATTTGCTTCCCTAACATTTTCTGCTCGCTATTTTCTATCTCGGATCATGTGTATTGATCTGGATGCAGAGGGCATACAAAGTAAACTATGTTGTTGTTATTTCATATTTTAAGTGTAGTTTTTTTTTGGCACGTATGATTTTTTATCTCTTCTTCAGACTGCGATTATTGGGTTTTATTCTAATGGTTTAGGTGTTGTGGTTGTGGTGTTTTTTAGTCGTAGTCAGTTGTGTTTCCTTTTTTTTGAGTCAACATCATTTTATATGTGTTTTTTTTTAGTGGATGTTTATTTCTTTATTTATGTAGGACGCGAAAGTAAAGAGTAAGGGCAGGGGATGAGAGCATCAAATTCAGGAGGAATTGCTTTAATTAGCTTTTTCTGGAGTGCAGAAAAAAGAAGGGATAAGGAGATAGAAGTGTTGCATCATACAGCAGCGATCAGTCGATGGAAGCTACTAGGGTCCTATCTGCACATTGAGAGCTGTGCAGTTTTCTAAGATATGCAAGTCAGTCCACAAGTTTCATGATTGCCACTGAATGAGTGACACAGTCACCGTCTCAAAATTGTTCCTGTGTCACACAAAATTTGACAGTATCATGGATTTTCTCATAATGACTACCCCTTATCAGTTAAGTATAGTGGTCTTTCTCAGTAGCCTTATTATACAATTTGTATAATATAACCCTACTGTTCACTGTCATAAATGAGCTCGTCCTATCACAGAACCATTTATAAATTTATGTACCCCTAATTTTATGGGATTTGAATAATTAAGTCGCGACAGCAGGGGCAATTCTTTTGCTGAATTTTTACAGACAGTAATGCCATGGATCAGCATCATTTTATTTTTTCTCTGTTGAGCCCAGGGCCATCGGGGTGGTATTGAAGTGGAGAGTTAGTTGAATTAACTTGCCCAGAAGTAAAAAGGCTAGTAGAGTCTGGTGGGGGTAAGTTCAACGTATTGGGTGAGGTGGGACAGAGGCTTTTCGATTATTGGGGTTGGCTTTTGAGTTTCGATCTTGAGGGTTTTGAGATAACTGTTTTTATCTGTGGGATGGGATTTTATTCCAATTGCTGCCTCACAATGCTGCTGATGTATTTCTTAGCAGGGGAGCGAGAGTGGGGGGTGGGCGAGATGTAGGTCAGGTGTCTAGTCAGAGTGTGGTATCAACTGGTGGCGCGGGGGGTAGGAATCAAATGATGATCGTGGGGGGGACTGGACGCATCCGTGGTAAGGAGCGTGACAGCACGGATGGAGGTTCATAGGAGGAAAAACAAATGCAATGCGAGGCTGAATTATGTTTTTGGGGGGTTGGGTTCAGGCTTTTCACTCAGCTTTAGTAGTAAAATACAGGGAGTAATAATGTCTGTTATAGTGTTCACTCTCCGGGATAACAGTCAATTTTTACGCAAGACGAGGCGTACCATTGTATCTTAATTTATGTTTTCTGAGAGGTTCTGGATTTGACATCTTTTTTGCTTATGCTGGCTATCGGCTTCGCTTTCAGCTAGCTCCATCTACGGTGGAAAGAAAAGGTAAGAGTAATATTATATTTAACCAGCAGGAGTTGGTTATACTTCAGAAAGAACCCTATGGATAGAGATCGTCAATCGCTCGACTCCTTACTGACAGGGATTTTTCATAAGGGAGCAAAAGTACCTGTCAAGATTGTTGTCTAGGTTCCTGAATCAGATCCAATAATTATATGTACACAGATCAATCATAAGGCAGTTCTTAGACACAATGTATTAGGAAGAAACTGTCACTCCTAGCTAGTCGGGTGTTTTATTTAAAATGGTACTCTGTACTAATAAATAATTCCGTTGTCCACGAACATAATAATACACATCAAAATCGATAGGTAATGTTTAGCCGTCACTTAGAATACTAGTGCCCCACCTTACACACTCCCATATCACCAGGTCGGTTTTTCAAACAGAGATACACCAGAATAATATCATGAATTAACCAACATATCGGATGACATTATCCACTACTAACCGCAAAGTTATCGAACCACAAAATATCACCATCTTACCCTAGATCGAATGAAAGTTAATGGTTATTGAGATGTGATTATTCTGTGAGAATGTTGGCATGCTGTAATGAGTGGTGCTAATATTTTGATAGTATCCTAGGGCTGTTGTTAAAGTTTTTATTGTAGAAAGAGTAGACACTATCAGGGTTGAATGGTCCAGTTGCTATAAGTCTTAGTCTCTGTCTCATGTCATTCCATTAATATTCTCCTTATGTAGTGGTTTCTCTTTTTTTTTGCAATATGGTCTCTCACATGCGGGTATTAACGTGCATTCTTTTACAAAACCAAATCGCTAAAATAAAACTTATCAGTTGGATCAGCTAAGGTTCTGATACTATCAGGGGTCTTGTTCCTCTATTTCGACAGTCTGTCTGGTTGAACATAATAAAATCTCTTACATAGTCTGACTAATACGTCACAATTAGAGGGAACAACACCCCAAGCAGGATTGCGGCGCTAGACACATCTCCTGCTATGCAATTTTTCTTAGACTCCATGCAGCTGGTTAAAGATTATCCACACCGTATGAGTTCGGAGCTTCCAATGCCAGTTTAATTAAGCTGTTCTGGAGCTGTTAAACTTGAACCCTCCAAAGAAATGAGCCATTCTTGTGAGATAATAATCGTACTATGAACCTAGTTTAATAAAGATATTCTGGCTTCCCGCAGAGGTAAGGTCTTTAGTCAAGTTCCATTTCAGTATCATCTTTCTAGCCTTTTGGGTGGTTAACGGTTAGAATTCACTCTTGCTTCAGGCACGTAGTTAGTATTAAGAGATTAGTGGAGTTTGATGAAGATGAGAATCTCGAAAGGAGAAGAGATCTTTTTCGACAGATCCTTTAACTGTTACTGATGCTTCTGGAGAGATAGGTACTTCGTATACCTACATACCAACACCGATTTTTGTAGTTCGCCATGAATATATGGGCGAATAACATGCACTATATACTAGTGTCACCTGTTCATTGAGAAGTACCACAAACTCCTTCTCAATGTGAACCTTGCTCCAATTAGAAGTCTGTGTTTATTGTCAGGTATACAGAGTTATTAGTTTGTTAGCGTCACGGGATTATGAGTGGCAGGAGGTTTCCAGAGTTCCTCATTTATCTACACGATGAGTTTTATCAAGATAGATGTACAGCAATTCTAGTTACATTGGCTGATCCCATATCCAACGAAGGATTAATATTTGGATGATCGAGGAATTATATGGATATAGAGATTTTTAAATGTTTAATCTGGCACAAGGGTTTCAAAAAGGTAACTAGTTACCTTTTTACTTTTGGAAAACAAGAAAATAGGCCAGATTCTGCTATATCACTTCTCAGATTTACTACTTGAGAATTATATTATTTTATTACTATATTAGTTGCTAATGATATGGTAAATTGATTGTCGTTATTTCTATTGATTTCTGCTTATACCATGGGGTTTTATGGCCTCACTTCTCTTGTACTCATATTGGGTGCAACAAACTTTTGCAGCTTGTTTATGAAGATTATTATGCTTTTCGCATCCGCGGTGACCGAATGGTTTCTCGACACTATCGTGTGAAGCGCCAATGCTGACCAAAGAAAAACTGTTTTCTTCTATTAATTCACTCTCTGATGTTAATTCAAATGCCTTTGGCTAATTACCCTTTCAACTCTCCACTACTTATGGATGTTTTGTTACAGTTCCCCGAAGACTCATAATGGGGTTAATTAAATAGGGTTTTTGCGATTGGGTTCTCTAGTTCATTACCACTTTCTCAAGGGTTCCTTGTTGTCCCTTACCTTGTCTAATTTGGCAGGTTGGATTCTCTCTAGTATTTGTACACTAAATTTTTCCCTCCTCAAATTCTTGGTTCTATGTAATTCGATCTGCTTCAAGGAACATCAACATATAATACACATTTTATCCCTACTTGTGTCCGCACTTCCATCCAGACTGTGCAATGTGTGTTGTGAGGAGAGTGTGCAACCTGACATTGTTTTTTTGCATTTCAAGGATTTCAATTACTTTTTAGTTTCCATAAACATAATCTAATATCGTCAGAAAAATGGCAATAAAATTATTCCCTTCTTCTTCAATTTCCTTTCTATTTTGTTACTATATTATTTTTTTCTTTTTTCTTCATTATTGTTTGCTTGTTTGTCTAGATTTTGTGCTGGCTTATTGGACTTTCTTATCCGGCAGAAGGATGTTCTCATTTTTCTTTGATCTTTCCTCAGTCTTTCTTTCTTTCTGCACGGTAGATTAGAAGTTGTTTCATGCAACGAATCTCTTAAACCTTACAAGTGGTGTGTTTATGTAATGGTTTGCTAAACAATATCTCATCATTTTCACTAACCCTACAGCTAGCAACAGAACCTGTTAATAAATGGGGCATCGTTTTTAATATTGCTACAGTTAGCAGTTTGAGTGTTTATAACTGGGTCATCAATTTCATTATTCCTACAACTAACAGTAGAGCGTTTAAAAATTGGGATTCATTTTCACTATTCCTGCAGCTAACAGTAGGAAGTGTTGATTAATGTGTCATCATTTTCAGAATTATAACTACAACGTGTTTTTACAAAGGAGACATTATTTTGTCTACTCCTACAGTTAACAGTAGGAATTGTTAATTATCTGAGTCAAATTTATTTGACTCTAGTTTCAAGCCAATTGAAGGAGAAGACCATGATTTCAAAGGATTCCTCCAATTTAATCCAATTTCACTGGAATTGTATTTCAGACTACCCTACTAACAGAACTTGAACAGTTAAACAACTGCATTCTTGGCTCACAGTCCTTCAGTGGAAATTTTTCCTGTTCTTACCCCAGTGAATCTCCTAACGGTTCATCCTCAGTTCAAAGTGTCTTCCCCTAAAGATCTTACACCGGTGATTGAAGCAGATTTCTCTCGAATACCAGGATTTCCAATCATAGAGGAATATTTCACTGATACTTCCCCTTATTCCTACCAGATCTCAAAGTGCTGCTACTAGTGAGACAATTTAGTTTACAGAATCCACTTCTCTTGACTATCATGACATGTATGCTCATAATTAGCCATTCACAATTTCAAATACAGCGTGTCAGGATTTTGAGCTTACTCTTCCCAGTCTGTTTAATGATGGTGTTCCTTCTGATTCAGTTTCTCAAATTCCCTTGATAAACTCCAGTTAGGTAAACCTTCATACTCTTGAATTGGAAGGGGAATCTTTTTTGAATTTTTTTCAAAGAGAAACCCAGTCCCAATCTTTAGAACCTTCGAATGACTCTAGCAGTAGTAATATGATTGGAAAACCAAGTTCATCTACAAGACCATCTGCAAAACAATTAAGTATTCTGTATTTGCAGTTTGATAACTCAAACAGTACTGAATTCTCTGGTTTCGGTCCTAGATTTTCTAGTTTTTCATCCCCATTGAGCAGTTTCAATCCTAATCAATATACGCTGTCATACATACCATCGCCCACCTACACTATAGTAGGCAAAATCATTGGCAATCCTGAACACGTTCACTTGGATGACATTGACTTAACAATTATGCATATAGACAATGAGGAATTGGAAAATCTTCATATTTATCCATTTACTCGATGTATGGGATCTGTTGCGGACTTACCCCTGTCATGTCCACACCTTTGGAATATCTCAGCAGAAGAAGACTTAGTACTCTATTCTAACAGTTTCTGAATTTCAGTCACCATGATTGTTAACTGACACATTCCTGGATATATTAGATATAATATCTACAGACTGCTCACTGTGCACTTCGAATCAGAATGTATTATTGATTGACATTGAATGTTAGAATCAAGAATTTTTGTAAAAATAGAATTTGCTATTGGGTATTGGTGGTTTTGAATCAAATTTTATAAAGCAAAATGTAAAGGCGTTTGGATGGTAAATTGTCTAATTACTCCTTAATGTGTCTTTATCCAAAATATTGCTTTACTATCAGCCTATCTCATGTCTACTTTTACCTTTTGCTTAATACAATCAGATTTGGACCCTAGAAGTTAATGAAAGTGCATTGTTATGAATAAACTTTACCAAGCACAAGGACTGAGCAGGTTTATTATTCAGGAGCTTCATAAGAATACTCCCAAAGAGCCATATTCTTTTGAAACAACAGAATTCTAAGGTAAATTATGTAGATACACAATTGTACATATATATATGTTTCTTTAGGTTTTTTTTAAAAAAAAAATTTTTAAATATTAATATTTAATAATATTTTAAATTTAAATGTAAAAAATTGATATATATATATAGAGTATAATATATATATATGCTTATATAATAATATAAATTTTATAACAAATAGTTCAAACTGTAATATGGAGCAATATATTAATCACGGTAAATAAATAATTAATTTTCATAATAAGATAATTATTAAAATAGATGAGTTGAAGGGCTAAGGGTATATATTAGTATATTATATGATATAGGTATGCACATACGATTCTAATACATTCTTATGGTGATCGCGTATCCGCAAAAAAATTAATAGCGGTGACAGGGTTGCGGATGCGGAGGTAGGGAAAAGAATATGCCGCGGTATTCCGATATGCGGCATGCGAATCCTTCACACCTCTAAGTAAATACGGTATAATTTTATAAAATGATAGATTATATAGTAAGTTAATAAGGTGATAATTCAGTTATATTAATCAGTAAGGTTATTATTATGGTATATTAGTAAGTTAGGTTGTAGTTATAGGTATAGTATAGTAGAATAGGGGGGTATTTTATATTATATCTATAAAAAGATTATATGTTATAGTCGATGTCCTATGCGATTGGGTGGAGAGAGGCGGGAATTGGCGGATGCGGATTAGTTTGAAGTGATGAGGATATCCGCTACACTCTCAATACTAGTAGTAGTAAGATGATATAGATTATAATTATATAAGTTATAAGTAATTATATTATGTTTATATATATAGTATATATATATATATATTTTATATATATAATTGTATATATAATAGTATATATTATTATTATATATTTTTTTTATATTTATAATACCTCTATAGTAAACATATATATATAATATAGTTATATATATATATATGTATTATATATATATATATTAATTATATATAGGTAATATATATACTATATATATAATAGGTTATATCTATAAGTTATAAGTATATATAATATTATAAATATATAATATTGGTCTGTTATATATATACTATATATTATAATATATTATATTATATAGTATATTATATAGAGAATATATATTATAGGTTATTATATTATATATATATGTGTTATTTATATAGTATATAATATATATATATATTATTATTTTTATAATATAGTATATATTATATTATATATTATGTGTTATTACTCTCAATGCATAGATACAAGGAAATTATCTACAGATAGTAAATAATGTGAAGTCTCTTACGACTACAAAATGTCCTGAAAATTATGGACAGATCAAAAACTTGTTGAAAAAGGAAGAAAAAATATAAAAAAAAAAAAAAAAAAAAAAAAAAAGTTATCACAAATTTTTATTTAATTTGAAAATAAAATAATAGTAGTTTATGAGAATCGAGAATGCGTCAAATATGGGGTTAAATATCAAATTCTGTTCCGACACTTATTTAGGTAATAGTCAATCTTTGTATTATTTCAAGTTTGAAGCATTTTGAAAAAATTCTCGGAGGGAGCTTCATAAATGTCAAAAAACATCGGTTTTGAAATTAAAACAATACCAAAGCACATGACCTACAGGACACAAGAAAATAACCACTCGAAAACGACGTTTTAGACGTCAGAAAAAAGTTGCAGTTTGGTATTTATAGGGTCTAAATCGGCTGAAAAATCCCGAATTGTTAGGGGAGATTTTTATTTTATGATTTTGGGGGGGGGAAATTGTTATTTGGGGGAATTGTTCCACAAGGAACTGAAAATGTTTGGATATATTTGGATATAGTTTATTTTTAAAATAAATGTTCACAGACGGCGTTTATCAGGACTACTTATTTTTTCACTAGTCACAAAAGAAGCAAGTTCCAGTACGAACGGCAAAGAAGTTAATGAATTCACTTAAACGAAAGCAAACAAGTTCACTATCTTTTATTTCCTTCAATCCGAACCAATAAGAAATGAGCAATCTATAAAAACAGGTTAAACATTACTAAACGAAGATAATAACAGCGTAAGAATAAACTCATTTTGAGCCATGGAGAGGAGCGTTTAGGAAATTTTGAAACAAAAAAAAATATATCTGTTATCGAAATCAAAAAATACAATTTTAAAAATCTGATAAGAAAATATTTATTTAAACTCGTAAAATTTAAGTAACGGTTAATCGAATGTACTGTAAGTGTGTAACTCGTCAAACGTTAATTCAAAATGAAACCGTTAATAGTCCGTTACTTCTTTTTCGAAATTAACGAAAGCGTTATAATCGTTAACAGAAAAAATTAACGACGTTAATTAACGGATATTAAGCACTTTAACGCGTTAATGCCACCTTTGTAAACTATTATATTATTATTAGTATATATATTATATTTATATATATATATATATTTATTATATTAATATATTAATATATA
>JABUQX010035858.1:0-17500 GCA_015478945.1 Trachelipus rathkii | reverse complement strand
TATATATATATATATATATATATTATATATATATATATATATACTATTAATATATATATATATTATATATTATATAATATATATATATTATATATATATTCTAGTATAATTATTATATATATTTTAAAAAGTTTTTTTTAGATTGACTGGGTGGTCAATTGGCTATCAACATTCTAAGAAAGTCGAACAAAAGTAACGGACTATAAAAAGTAACGGCATAAAAAATAAAGAGGTTGTTCGGTGGTTACATGAGAAAAAGTAACGAGCTTTCTCTTTCTCCGTTACATCAAAAGACTAGTTCGTTAGTAACGGAGTAACGGAGGAACGATGCCCACCTCTGTGTATATATATATATATATATTTATATATAGTATAATATATCATATATATATATATATATATTATATATAATATATTATATATTATATATATATTTTATATTATACTATATTTATATATATATATATTATATAATATATTTATATTATATATATATATATATTATAATATACAAAAACGTAACATGAATTGGTATTAACCTAAATTTACAAGCGAAAGGTTATTTCAGCTTACTTATGTAAAAAAAAATCATGCTATTGTACTGGTTTTTCATTTTTTATTAAGATTTAGAATGTTAACATAATAAGGAAAATAAAAGAGAAACATTCGAATTAGACATATGGTTAAAAATATAATTTCTTTCCATCCTAATCTTTAAAATGAAAAACCAGTAGCATAGCACTTGATTTTTTTTTTTACATAACAGATTTAAGAATGAAAATAACCTTTCGGCTTGTAAAATTTAGGTTAATAACGATCATTTACTTTTGTAGTATATATATATATATTATATATATATATATAGGTATTATATATATATAATATTATTTATATTATATATATATATTATATATATTAATAGATAATTATAAGTATATTATATATATTATATTATATATATATATAAATATATATACTATATATAATATATATATAGTATATATTATATACACAGAGGTATCATTACGTGTCCTCGTTACTCCGTTACTAACGAACTAGTTTTTTGAGTAACGGATTAACAGGAGAAACGGAGAACGGACTCGTTACTTTTTCTTTCATGTAACCCACCGAATAACTTCCTCCGTTATTTTTTTCTCCATTACTTTTTAGTCCGTTACATTTTGTTCGACTTCTTTGAATGTTGATAGCCAATTGAACCACCCAGTTCAAGCTAAAAAACTTTTAATATATATATATAATATATATAATATATATATTATTATATATATAAGTTATATATATATACTATTATATATATAATATATATATTATATAGTATATATATATATATATATATATATATATAGTTATGATAGTATATATTATATATATGTAATATATATATTATATATATATATTTATAATATAATATATATTATAAATATATTAATATATATGGGAGTATTATATATATATATATTATATATAAATAGTATATATTAGTATATATATATATATTAATATTATATATCAGGCTGGGCGTCCTGCGCCACCGAATTGCGCCAATGGCGCACTATCAATTGGAGGCGCAAAGGCGCATAGGCGCAACAATTTTTAAGAATGGCGGATAAGCAAGAGCACAGCAATTCTTTCATGCGTCTATAGCCGGCGCCTATGAACAGGAAAGAAGCAATTTTTTTTACCCTTAAGTTGAACTTAGAAGCTGTGGGCACAAATGTGTATCATTTTAAAACCGTGTATAAAGCTTAATATATAATTATATTATATATTATATATAGGTATAGTATTATCTATTATATATATATTATATAATATTTGTATTATTATAAATTAGTTTTTTTAATTGTTTAGTATTTTTACATTTAAAAGATGAAATAAATAAAGTATATATATATATATAGTATATATATATATATGGTATATATTGTGATATATATTATAATATTAATTTTATATAGATAATAATATAATATATGTATATATTTATATAGACTTATATATTATATATATAATATATATTATTCATTTTATATTTTTTTTTTATTTTTTAGAATTTTATAATATTTCTGGCATTTTACATATAAGCCTAATTTTTAGTTATACATATGAAAGAAATACTCTATCTCAATATATAATATTACAGTATATGATATATATATATAATATATATATTTATATTATTTATATACATATATAATATAAGTATTATATATATATATATATATATAGTATATTATATATATTTTATATATATATATATAGTATTATAGTATAAATAAATACATATTATATATATACTTATTATGATGTATATATATATATATATATATATAATATATATATACTATATATATATATTATATATATATATATATATAATATATATATTATTATATATATTATAATAATATTATATATATATATATAATGTATATAATAGTTTAGGTGTAACGGGTCGCCTGACAGAATTTTCGAAAGACGGTTTTGAGATATTCGTAATGAAATTTTGCTATTATGTTTGATGGTATGTTTAAACTGATTTACCGGTGAGTTTTCAAGTCGCGTAGGTTGATATCTGGGGGTATATCCACCGGCAGAAGGGTGAAATAGCGGGTTACGGCGTTTGCGGCTTCCAATTCC
The DNA here is from genome assembly GCA_015478945.1 of Trachelipus rathkii. Taxonomy (NCBI): domain Eukaryota; kingdom Metazoa; phylum Arthropoda; class Malacostraca; order Isopoda; family Trachelipodidae; genus Trachelipus; species Trachelipus rathkii. The sequence goes on along the minus strand of JABUQX010035858.1, from coordinate 14,839 downwards.
CGAGCGAAGATTTAGGCTTAACGCGAGATTGGGCCATGACAGGATTTCGATTGACCGAATGACGTACGCTGTGTCATTTATTATTATTATTTTATTATTATTATTATTATTATTATTATTATTATATTATTAGTTATTATTATTATTATTATTATCTATTTATTTCATTTTATGTTTATTTCTTTATTTTTATATATCTTTTAGCTATAAGCCTGCCCCTATCGCCCAGGTAGCCACCGCACAACCCTGCCCCACACGCACGACCCCTTAGTTATATATTATATATATATATATATATATATATATATATATTATATATATATATTAGTATATATATATATATAGTATATATATACTATATATTATATATTATATATATACTATATTATGTTATATATATAATATATATATTATATAATATATATATTATATATATATATATATATATATATATATATATATGTCATATATATATATATATAGTATATATATAATATATATATATAATTCTTTGTATATATATATAATAGTTCAAATTAGTTCTTAACTACAATAAATTGGCAAATATGCTCTGAAAATTTTCAACTTCTTCAGCGCTCGTAGGCTTGTGTAGGGCTGAACTCCTGGGGAACATGGCACAAAGACATGAGGTGGAAGGACGTGTAATATTAGTTTACGTGTTTTATTACAAATATTAATAATGTGTTTTTCTTCCTTGTAAAGCATGCTTTGTTTATCGCACTAAAGTTTGACTTTGCAAATAATTTAGGAAACATCCACAGCGCGAAAAGTCGTAGGCGCACAGGGGCATAGGCTCATTTTAGGCGCTAGGCGCATTGATGTGACCAAAAATATAGGCGCATAGGCGCTAAGCGCAATAGGTCCGGCGGGATAGGCGCATAGGCGCAGGCGCACTCAAAAATTTATAGGCGCGCCCAGCTCTGGACTATACTTCTATATAATATATATATATTATATATATAATATAATATATATGATATATATACAGACATTGTGTCAAATAAAGAATGTTAAAAGGCATTTATATATATTTTTTTACATAAATTTATCTTTATAAGAAATAAATGTGCATTAACGCGTTAACGCGTTAATCCGTTTAATAACTAGTTAATTTTTTTTCATTAACTTTTAACCGCCTATCCTTAATTTCGAAAAGAAGTAAGGGACTATTAACGAGTTAAAATTTGTCCCTACATTAGCTAGTTAAAATCTTACAGTACATTCGTTAAGCTTTAATTATATTAAAGTTATTTAAATATTTTTTTGTTTAAGAATTTTCTTAAAAAGGATTTTTTTATAAATTTAGCCATTAAGCAATTAGAGTGTGACTGATCTCCGATATCAAAACAGAGATATATTTTTTTTCAAAATTTCCTTAACACAGCCTCTCTCAATGCTCAACAATGAAGCTGATGTGTGTTACGCTTCTGTTATTATCTCGAATTTAGTAATGCATTAACATGTATTTCTTATAGGTTATCTCATTTCTTATGGTTCACGCATGCCAGAAAAAAAAGACGGATCAGTGACTGTTGCTCGCTTCAATGACATCATAACTCTTTCGTATCAGTACTTGACTATGCCTTCTTTTGTGGACTCAGTGAAAAAATATAAGTAAGGCATAATAGCGTGTAATTTAAAAAAATATAATAAATATTTGGTATTTAACTCGGCGCCAATTTTTTGCTTCAGGCTAAGCCCAATTTTCTACCCCCCCAAAAAAAAAACATGAACATAACAATTCGGAGGTTTTCAGCCGATATTTTGATGTGGAAAAAAGCAAACCGAAACTTTTTCTGACGTCTAAAACGTCGTTTTCGAGTGTTTTTCTGTGTCTGTGGTTCTTGTTTTGAAAAAATCATTTTTTCAAAACCGCAGATGTTTTTGACAGTGTCAAAACTCCTCCTAACCTTCATTTTGAAAAGTGACTTACAACTGTGAAATATACAAAGATTGACTTCTTAGCTAAAAAGGATCAGAAACAGATTTTGATATTTTTAACCCCATATTTGAAGCATGTCATTTATCAAAACCTACTAATTTTTGGGATTTTCAAATATAAAAAGATTGGATATTTTTTTTCACTTTACTCCGATCGCATTTGAAATTTTTCCAGGGAACATTTGTAGTCGAAGAGATGCACATTATTATACTTACTGTAGATAATTTCCTTGGTATATGCAGGAGATATATATATATATATACTCAGTATTTTCCCATTATGTTTATAATTAAGTATTTATATATATTTTTATATTTATATATATTATATTATTTATATAATAATTTATATATATATTAATAGTTATATATATATATTATATATACTATTATATTTTGTTATTATATTTATATTATATTATATATATATTTTAATATATTATATAATAATTATATAGGATAAATAATTATATTCTATATACATGTATTATATTATATTGGTATAATATTATCTATATTTTTATATATATTTTATATATTATTATATAGTATATAAATATTATAATAATATTATATTATATATAGGTATTATATAGTATAGTATATATATATTATATATATATATATATCATATAGTATATATTATATATTGATTATATATATAGTATATATATTATATATATATATATATATATATACTATATATTATATTTATATATATATATATATATATAATTTTATATATATTAAGAGGATGTAGCGGATATCCGAATCATTTTTCACTATCCGCATCCGCACCCGCATCAGCGATATATATCATATATATAATTATATATATATTATATATGTATATATATATTATAATATTATATATATATATTATTAGGTATATAATAATAATAATATCTCATATATATATATATATTTAGAGCGATGTAGCGATTATCCGCATCCCGGCACTATGTTCGATAATCCGCATACATTTTTCCCTATCGCATCGCAACCTTCATCCGCATTATTCGTTTTATGCGGGATAGCGGAATCAACTATTTTCACTATTATGATATTATTAGAATCGTACTTGTGCACAACCTAACCTCTATATATAAGTATGATATATATATATTATATTATATATATATATATATACTTACTATATATATAATATATAATATATATACACTATCATATATTAATATACTTATATATATACTGTTAACATGGTTATTTTTAATAATATTTTTTAAATTATTTATATATATCCTATATATATATATATTATATACTATACTAATACCTATATATATTAGAATCATATATGATTCTAAACAAAAAATAATATATATGTACATTGTTGTATCTACATATAGTCTATACCTTGAATTTGTGTGGTTTTCAAGAATTGTATGCATCTTTGATAAGTTCTTGTTAGCCCTAAGAGTAACTCAGCCTTGTAGCTTTGGTAATTGTAAAATAGCACTTACATTAACTTATGTAGAGGTAAATTGACTCTCGATGTTGAGTAGAGGTAAGAGAAATAGAGGGATAGGCTGAATAGATAAAAAATATTTGTCAAAAGAATGGAAGAAATAGACAACCGTTTTTACTCAAACCCTTTCATTTTTGCTTATCTTAAAATTTTGATTTGTGTCAACCAACGCGACAATATTAGGACTGCTTTCTTAGAGTTCAAGAAGTGAAGCTCTATTGTTTTTTGGCATTCTAGAGTGTTGATTCTATCTCGCTTATACCCAATATTGGGCAAAGTACAAAATCCACAAAATATAAGATAATATAAGTTGATTAAATTGATACTTATGACTTTTTTACATCTTACATCCAAATACGGTACTAAAATTAATCACAATAAAATTAACTATTTAGTGAAAATAGGATTAATAGTTTTTTATATCTGCACTAAGATAAAACGTAAAATGAGATGAAATATATTTATAGTCAGATGTATATATAGTTATTATATAAATTATTGATAATATATATTAAATATGTTATAGTGATATATTATATATATAATATATATATATATATATATATAATTAATTATATAGTTATATATATATATATATGGCCAGCCTTCGATTAGGGGACACATGTATCTAAAAAACTACGATAGCTAGCTAAACAAAATGAAATAAATTTTTGATTCAGGTGGAAATATTTTGATTGCAATAAAGGAAAAATTTATATAATTATTGATAACACCTTAAATATGATAGTACTTTATTAGTTCTAAAAATAAGCTTCTGCGTCTGAATACATCTTAGCTGCATTGTGGTACTTCTTCTCTGCTTCGCAGCGAGACAGCGAGAACTATTTTTTTTTACTTTTACTCTGATGAAAAATCGTTTTTTATTCATGTTTTCGGTAGTTTTCTTTATAATCACTTATATATTATATATAATAAGTATCTATATATATATATATATATATTGTAAATCTATAATTATACTATACTATATAGGTTCATATATATATATATATATATAATATATATTATAATATATACTCAACAAATAAAAATATATTATATACTTTCATAAATAATATATATATACTATATTGTATATTATATAATATATATAATTATATATATTATATATATAATATATATATAAATATATATATTATATTATATATATATTATTTATATCCTTTTATCTATATTGCAAAAAAGTCTTATATGGGTCATTCCGCATCAAATCCGTTTTCGGAGTTATACTGTCTATCGAATTAAACCGCTATTTACCGATGATTCGGTTTATATTCGCGATATTTTTTGTTCCAAACTACCAACTACCGATAACCATATGGCGATAATTTATCGCTAACATTTTCGGTTATCTGCGTCATCGATATATCTGTATTTATTCACAGCTTAATTATGTATCGCGGATGCTTTTTTGTACCTATTATACTACTATAGGATCTATACTTATCTTATATTATATATAGTGTATAATATATATATTTATATATATATATATATTGCGTTATATATATATACTTCTTTTTCCTCATATATATCTATACTAATATATATTATATATTATCCATAATATATATATATATATTGAAGCTATAGTATATTATACCCCTAAATTATACTTAAAACTCATTTCCACAATACTAGAGGTCTCTATTTAGGGGATTTCCAATGGACGATATACACTGAATGGTTGGTGGTTCTCTCATAACACGATTTACTGGTGGGGAGGAGGCCAAATCTTTTCGCCACATTCCTCAAACGATTCTGGAGGATGCTCATAAAGAACGCCACCAGCCACATGCCGGATCGTCTTACCCAATTTTCGGTATGAACACACTTGACATAATGTTTCACCACTAGATCCTTTCTCTGCTATAAGGTTACGACCACTTCTCCTCGCTTCACTATCGGTAAACTCTTGACCACAACCTGTATATCCCTTTATATGTTTCCCCCAATAGATGTTCTCTCAACAGCTCCATCCTGCTCTACGCGTTTTTTCTTGCACTTTGATCGTGCGTTTGCGGTTCTTCTACGATAACTATAATTGGAATGATTGCGTTGATGTTACGCGTGGTGACGGCTTCGAACTTCTGCCGATTAAGGTGGGGAGCTGAATATGTTTATGGGTTATCTAGAGTGGAAGGGCAGCGGTTCATTCTTTCTGCGCATAGCAAATCTGTTTTCTCGTACCCTAAATAATCATGGTTCGATCGTGCTTGTTCTACTGGCCATTCAGGCTAGAACAGTTGCGTATCGGGAGTGAGAAAATTCTCATTCTCACATTCACTCTTGCTAATTTTTCATCTGCTAGAAATCGTTGGGGATACTCTTCGACGAGCCAAACGGGCTTTCATCAAACGAAGTGCGCTAACCTCTTCAGGTTTTCTCCCTACTGACACATCTTTGCCTGTGCTCTTGCCAAAAACATGCTTCTAACAATTTCCATGTTATATGCTGTTCTTTCTCCCTCTTATTCGGCTCTGAATGGTTCTGTTGCTAACTCTCGCAACTGAAAGGCCAATCTCTTTCGACTTTCATATTTTCCTCTAAACGCAACCTGGCGATTTCCGGCATTCCATGAATCCTCCTCTTTTCGTCTCTCAGTATCCTTATTAGCCTCTTGCCTGTGATTATACTTCGCGCACTCGGATGATTGGACTCTTGTAATGAAATCTACGAAAGCTAGGAAGCGAGAGACTGGCCCGGAATGGCCATTCACCCAGATTTTTTGAGGGCAGTGAGCTCGTGCTAATTCCCGCCGCCTCGTTCAACTAGTAATCTCTATGTCTCAATAAAAACAACATTTCCCTCCGACCTAACACACCCATGTCCAACCTATTCCGAAAAAAAATGAAGAGCTCTGATACTTCTAACTATCGCCCAGATATACTCTTAACTTGTAATCTATCTATGCATCTTTGAAACTTTCTTTGTCAACTCTCCTCAAGATCTCTAGATCATCTGGAGTCCTCATTCACTTCTTTCCGATCGCCAGTACGGCTTTTCGCGCTCGAGGTTTTACTGCGCTATATTATTATCCTATCGGTTACTGAGATAATGGTATTTCCTCGTCACCCCTCTCAGGAACTGCACGGAGAACGACATTTCGTCGTCCGACTCGTGGTGGCGCATTTGACCATCAAAGCATTTGTCTGGGTCTATATTGCACGCGTCACTGCTCTCCAAACTCCCCCTTTGGGTTTTCCTCCTTCTCTTGCTGTACTTATGTCATAGTTTTCTTTCAATCTCACTTCGCAATATCGCTGTTAGTTTGATTGGGGCGACTTCTTTCTTCCTTTTCTGTCATAGTGGTTTCCTCAGGGTGTCTGTTCTTATCTCTCTACTCTTTTTATTCCTTACGTTTTCATTAATGGAATCTGTCACTCACCTGGCAACATCAAACTCTATTATCTATCTATTATCTCTAATAAGTTCAATATTCTTGCTCCTTTTTACTTCTGAATTGCATCCCTCTTAATCTTTCGATTTCCTAGTTCTCGCTGATGCTGTGGTATTAAGAATTTCGGTGGGGTCGTCTGACCTTGGATGAAATTAATTCTTTAAAAACTCAACCTGTTCAAATCTCCCTCTTCTAAGAACGCTGTCAACTCCTTTTTCTTTCGACGGTTCTTCTCGTCTCTCCTGTTTGACAAAATAAACATTCCGTGCTTGACAGTCAAACCCAAAAAAAACGTCTGTGGAAACTTGACAGTTGATTTCCTTCATGTTGTCTGCGGGGAGTGTCGGGGCTCTACATAAGATGATGAGATGCAAAAAAAACTGTCTAATCTCTCGTGGTGTGAGTAGAGCGGGGCCTTCATAAGAAACTGGGAGTTCTGTCTAGGAACTGCGGAGACTTTGTTCCTCTTCTCATGTTGCTCACAGCTGTAAAGCTCCGGCGGTCCTTGTATTGGTGATAGTATCCTGGGGTGTCTCCTGTCACCCGGCTTTGATCAGGGTCATCATCACTATACCAATGGCTATTTACTATGATGTTGATACTTCGTACAGCTCTCCTATGACCTCTATCTTTTGCGGCGCTGTGTTGGTTGTTTATCTCTTTTTATAGGTACCGCAGCGGCAGTGTGCGTCGATGGGGGCTGTATCCTACTCGCTACGCAAGACCATTTACGTCTTTCGTGTAGAACTAGGTGCACTGTGTAGCACATGGGGTTTGTGTTGATGTAGGTAATCGCTAGTTCTCAGCTTCGGTGCTCCCTTTCCTGCCGCACAATCTTGGTTATGGTGGAAGCTCTTCCAGTCTTCTGTGTTTCCTGCTTGTAACTTAAATCTCCCCCACCTTAAAGCTGGTCTGTTGTCATTCTTGGATTATTTAAGTTGTTGACTTCTGAGGAGTGTAACACCCCCTCCTTGAATTAGGCTCTGCCCGTGAGTGGTTCCTGTGAAATGTAAAAAAAAATTAATAGAATATATATATTATATTAATATATATATATATAATTATATATAAATATGTATAAAATATTATATATATAATTATAATAATATATAATATATGTATATATATATATATATAACTAGGCCTAAAATAATGACTCTTCTGTTTCTGCATCCATTATGCACGTTCATCAAGCAGCCAGTTCCGCGCGATTTTGCACTGTGATCAAACCGAAAGCAGGGAAGGTATTATTTAAATGACGATCTATATTAGATATTGGGTGCTTGTTTGATCCCACAGCCTCATTAATTTTATAAGCCAAATAAAGATGATATTTGACTTTGAAGACCTTCTGCGAATCCTAGATTCTGTCGACTATTCCGTGGCCAATACCTCCTCGCTTGACGCAAGACAAAGAGGGTTCTCCAAGACTATTGAAGGATGTAGTATACCATCTCTCTCTCTCACTGGGCTTCCACACCAAGTTTCGCTGATGTGGGCATGAGATGGCTTTTGTGAAGAAACAATGGTTCTATATATAATAGGTTCTGGATTATCGTGTGGCTTATGATGGTAGTAAGGAAGGTATGGAGAGAGTTAGTACGGGTATGCATACACTGTTTATAGTCGGTACCGAGACTCAGAAAACTCCGAAACGCTGTGTATGACCAGCAGCAGCCGAAAGATGAGGGACATTTGGAAGAGAAGACTAATGCTCCAATACCTGGAGATGGCTAGATGAATTAGCACTGGAACTAGTGAAAAAGAAAAAATAAAAAAAAAATCGTCAAGGTCAAGAGCGATCAAACACAAGACGTAAATTCAATCATAAGAGTAAAGCCGTCTGCTCATTCGTTAAATACAGTGCTGTAGCCGAAATCGACAGACAGTGTGTTGTAGTCGTGGTGTTGTGGTATGGGGACTGGCGATGTATGGTGAGTATGGGTGGGTGCTCATGATCTCTATAAGTGACTCAATACTGCGCATAATACGGGTTCTAGCGTCTTGCTCTGGCTCTAACCGTGGGGGGGATGTCTTGAGTGTGGTGTGTGTTGTGATGGTAGCTCTGGATTTTTTGCTCCCTGGGATAAGGATAATCTAGCAGAGCCAGAGGATATTTGTTCGTGTCAGTTTTGAAAACTATGTAATGATGTATGTTTTCATGAAATGTGGGTACATTACGAAAGTGCGGCAGATAATAGAAGGCAAAGAAAGCTATACGTATTTTATATTTTTATATTGATAAAAATTTAATTATAAAAAACTACTTCGTAGTATGCTGTCGTTCAGTTAATGGCGTGTATGTAACCTTTGATCTTTGACGATTGAATACATGCAGTAGTAGTTAACGATCGAGTAGCATTAAGATTAGGGGACAAGCAAAATTTAATTATAAAAAAACACTGAGAAGAAAAAAAGGAAAAAAAAGTTAAAATGTTACTTAATGGTACCGAGTATCCCAAAGTTTTACAGAGTTGATATAAAGGCAAGTGCATCTTCACCCGATATATTTTTCTGGGTGGACAACATATGCGTTATACTAGGGTAAAAGAAGAAACTGACGAGTTTTTAATTTTATTTGAATCGTATGTAATTAGGTTGAAAGAGCTAGCAGCTTGGTCGGCTAAATCCGAGGCGGTGTGCGTTGTCGAAGCAATCTGCGGGGCCTTTGGCCCGCTTAATTGGGGCCCGAACCTCTGTCCGACAATCAATTACACTGTGCGTACGTGTGTCAAATTTTTATGCGTGATGATCGCTCTTGGCTGGTTGTTCTATGTCGGTCTCTCTCTACACTAGTTCAGTGATAACTAGGCGTTGGTTGTTTTCTGTGTGCGACTCTTTATCTCTTAGGCGAGAGTTCTATTCTGAGATGCAATACTTTTGAAGTCCAGTTGTGTGATTTGTTTAAAAAAAAAAAAAGAAGATATGTAGGAGGCTCGAAATATGATAGCGGGTCTATGTGTTGATGTGAAAGTATTGGAGAGAAAAACAAGAGATGTGTGACCTGTGTGAGTTTTCACAGTCGACATGGGTGGGTCGTGACTTTGAGAAGAAGCTAAGGATGAGAAGGAGGATATTTTGATTTATTTAGCGCACTGGGGGAATAGTATTGCTCGTGTGACTCCATACGTAGATCAGCTGAAAAAACTAGCCGGGTTTTGCCTGTATGTCTTCTTTCCTGTATTCCATAATATTCGGATTGCGAGCGCAATCAATTTCAGAAGATGAACCTTTCGAAGTGTAAGTTGGAAGTTGTCTTATATGAATTAGAACCTGAAATCGTGCCCAAAATTTGGAAAGAAACAAGTATAGAAGCACATGGACCAAACCGTTTAGATTTACCCAATATTTTCCAAGGGAGATGCAAGACCATGTTAGCATCTAATAGGGCTTGTCAGTCGATGCGTGTTCTAACTGACTTTAACTTTAATGGATCCGTCTTATAGAATTTAATTCTTAATTCAATAAATAATATTGTTAATATAAGGTGATGGATTATTTCAAGTGTTACTTTAACGCCACCTATGGTTTAACCTATGACGTTGAAAAAACTCTTTAAGTTTAAAGTTTATTAATTCGGAAGGTAATTTTTACGGAGCGGTTTGTGTGGACGTCCGGTGATAGAAGAAAATCGCGAGTATAGCTAGGGCAGTACCAATTTTAGTGAATAACCTGTGCCCCTTACCATATATAGTTCTACGTTTAAAAATTGGCTTCAAAGAAATTTCAATCCGTGGTGTTACTGTAATTGGAATTTGGCTCTGTTGGACTATTGAGTTTGACCACAGACATCGTGAAGTTAGGTATGGGGATATGTTAACCTTCTTTCTCAAGGCATTTTTGAATCTATTTTGTACAACCCTTTTTTTATTGATAAAAATCAAATAAATAAAACTTGTACATATTAGGACCCTCGATATTAGAAGTGCAAATAAGGGCGATGATGTTTTTATTGCGAGTTGATCGATATCGCGTATCGATGATAAGGTTTTTCGTTATCGATTTTATCGGTTATCGCGATAACATTTTTCGTTATCTCGTGACCACCTTGATATATATAGAGATATTATATATATATATATAATATAGTAATATATGATTACCTACTAACATTATACGATTATAAGTATATATAATATTATATGATATATATAATATAGTATATAGTATATATATATATATTATTTTACGTAGGTTAGTTTAAGGTTATTTATGTAGGTTAGGGTTAAGTTTAGTGATTTAGGTGTTGTTTTGGTTAGTTTGGTTACATAGGACTTATTTACTTCTGTTAAAGTAAATATAGCTTTCCACTTCTATAAGAATATGGTTCATGTGTAGGTCTTGACCTTGTTCATCGCTAGCCCCTTTTAGTCAGTTCAAATATTATCTTATTAATCGACTTTAAAACATTCGCTCCTTTTTTATATTTTCGTTTTAACCAAAAATTGTATTTCATATTGCAACTTATCGTGCCATAATCATTATGTTATTATTGATCTATACTTTGTGTTTTACCGTCCGTTCATTTTAGTTCCTCTCTCATGTTCTATCCATCTGGGTATTAAATGTTCGTATCGTGTTCAAAAATGTTTTCAGTGATTTAGTTGTAGCTATCGTAGTTTTTGTTAAAATACAAGGTGAGGTTCCGCTAGATCTGGAATGCTGAGACTATAGTGTTCCATATGAGAGCTTTATTAAACCAAGGAACAATAAAAAATAGAATCGGACTTGAGGAGTGAATATGGCTGTTTGGTGAATGCTAGTCCTGAGAATTATTTCATTTTGAGGGATTTTTACAACAATATCCTTCAACATTTACTATTAATATAAAGAAAACGTAGTAATAAAGTTTAAATCAAGATTAGGCAAGACTTTGGGGTAAATGTCTACACGTATATTTATTATTTTACACTTAATTAGTACCATCGATACAATACTCCGCTCAGCACGAGTAAAAGTATGTTACACGGGCACCGCTCGCTCGCTCGACAGGCCCGCATGTTTGGGCGAGGCGCTTCAAGGCGCAGGTGGATCTGCCATGAACATAAAGATGACCAGCCTGGCGTGCATTATAGTATGTATTGTTTTAGTTTTTATTTCACTCTCATTAAATACCTAATGAAAAAATAATTTTGAAAATAAGAAAATGAAATTATTTAAAATGAAAAAAACAAATCTGCAATTTTAAAGGTCAATAGTAATCAGAATTCACACACACACCTCACCTACACACACACACACACACACAATACTAATATAATATATATATTAATATGTTATTTATATTATGTTATTATATATTATAATAGCTATATATATTAAATAGAAAGTCCTATAGTAACCTATTACTGAAATAATATATATATATAGTAAGATGTAAGATGTAAGTAATATATATATATAATTAATGTGTTTTATATAATTATTTAGTGTTTGTGTGATGTGTGTGTGTTGTGGTGTGTTGTGTGTCGTAGCGTGTGTGTAGTTGTGATGGTGGACACTCGTGGAGAGGAAAAGGAAGAGCGTGAGAAAAAAATGAGAGCAGTTAGAGAAAGATAGATATGGAGATGAGAGGATAGCACTGAGCGGATGGAGAGAAGATGGGCAGAGAGGTACCTTAATAGGTGCATACCAAGGGGACTCGCGGAGTTTTCTTGAAGAAATTATAATTTTCGGACTGAACGACATCCGACTCGACTCGAACTCGGACTTCCTTATATTCAAAGTGTTGGATTTTCGACTGCCGAGTGCCAGACTACCGACTCCACTTAAAGCAAAAATTGTCGACCCCGCTCAGCTATTTAGATATCATAAAAAAATTTACGACTCTCGACTGTTAGAACTCAGGTGTCAGAAAATCAAATTCGACTCTGACGTGAGCTATTTAGTTGCAGTGGCTTACAATAAGGTTACGCAATAAAAGACATGTTATTGTTTTCAAAGGAGTGTTATTTTCTTCGCTTGGCTTTTGAGAATAAAACAGATGATACAGACCTCTCTCTCGCCAAACAATGTAGACATCGTAATCTCAACATTGCAGTATACGGGTAATAATCCGTAAAGACGTACGAGGTGTAGTCAGGATGATCGCAATCCTCGCAAAATGTGTGTCAATATAACGCTGTGCATCGCATGAATTTTTTTGCGGGATAGCGCGATTAGTATTCATGTTTGATGATTATAGAGATGGCTAAATGTTCCTTCCAACTTGTCTGTAACGCAAGATGTTACAGACTCGTTGGATATGTGTTGGTACATGCTTAGGAGAGATTGTTGAGAAATAAAATAAAGCTGTCTACCTTGTATGGCTTCGACAAAACAAAGAGGTAAGAGTCTTGCCTGCAGGTTATTGTAATACGCGATTTTTGAGAGGGTAATTTGATCATTTCATCTTCTTAAACCGTGTTGAAGAGGTAACTAAGACTTATCTTAATCTCAGAAGAAATTCTCGATGTATTGCACACAGACGTGAAGAATTTCTACTTGCGTATTGCAAATAGCATCGAAAGATGTGCTAATGCTGTTATTAAAAGTTGAGGGAGTTGTCAAGGTGACAGAAACACTAATGCTGAGTAGATAATAGATTTCAAAAGTCTAGCGCAACAAACGATTTTAGAATACTTTGCAATAGAGTACACTTTACGGTATCTTAGCAACACCCAAATTTCTTGAACCACGTGTTCGCAAAGGGTAAAACCTGTAAGCGTGCAAATTTGTGAATGATTTGGTGCTTTCAAGCACAGAAAATTTCACTTACTGCGACTCGAATTCCATAGTTTTTGAAACAGACACACATTTACTACTATTGATCTAGCAGAACACGCATCTGCAGAATCTGAATCGTTCTTTTGGCTTCATGAGTGATTACAAGTCACGATGAAGAGGTCTTGTTCAGACGGTTAGGTGTCATAGGGGACAGTCTGTCATTGATCGCAAGTATTATTCTCAAAGCGAAATAACTCTTTGGGAATAGGACAATAGAGAGTCAATTGTCATGATGTCGTTCTAATTGTTAAAAGTTTTTCACATCATTGCCGTTAACTCAGAGATGTAATACTATGCCAGTTTGCTCCCTTCAATAAAATTAGTCGTTGTTGATTATTGAGAGCAATCTTTCCTAGGCGATGCAGATCTCTTTAACGAAGAAAAGAGAAGCAATCTCTCCCTTTAAAGGAGTCTCAGGAAGCTTGTTTTGTTTAACCTCCTGAATTTGGAGACAATAGATATATTAATTTTCGAAATATTATTCCTACCTTTATCAACCTCTTCTATTGTCATGCGATTGACACTAAGGATAAGAGTGTTCAATTCCTACCTACGTCGGCAACGGAGGTTGGTTCTCAATCATATATCAGATAAGATCGGGTACCACAGGTAGTATATAGGATTACTTAAAGTTCATTCTTATACTGACTCATAATATCGTGATTATTGATTCGTATATGTTGACGTAGGCTCTCATAATAATAATAACTGTTATCAATATTTTTATAATCAATTATTATATATATATAATAGTATATATATGATACTAGTTGATGTCTATATAAGTGTTGTAGAGAGAATTGATAAAGAGAGGATATATATAAATGATATACTGGTATATCTAAGGAGTAGGTAGATAATAATTATATATATATGAGTGAGGTATATATATATACGTTGGAATGTCTATATAACAATCCTATCATATAATATATATTATAATTAAATGTAGTATATATATAATAGGTTATATACCTTATAACACACTCCCAGGGAAGGCAGGTGATATGGTCGAGCAAACACTCACTAATTAGCAAAGATCGTAGGATCAACGTCGTCGATGATTCTGTTTTGGTCCCGATAATCGTTTTGAACCCTTAGGCATGTTAAGGATAAAACCTATTGTATCTCTAATGGTTCGGAATTGTTTCCGAATGGACAGTCCCTCTGGTCATTAATTACTGCTGCAGTAGGGTTTTCGC
>JABUQX010035857.1:27500-45610 GCA_015478945.1 Trachelipus rathkii | reverse complement strand
TGAGGATATTACAGTATGATATTATTGAGCACACACACACATGGAGTTATATTATTGGTTGAAGGTATATATTATACATATATTTACCATATTATATTTATATTTATATATATATATTATATATACATATTATATACATTATACATATTATATATATATATATATTATATATATATATATTATTATATATATAAATATATATTATTATTATTAAATTATTATATATTATTATTATTACATGTATATATATATATATATTATAGATATTATACTATTATTATTATTACTTATATATATATTGGTTATTATTATATTATACATATTTCATATATATTATTATTATTATTATTATTATTATTATATATTATTATTATTTATTACATATACATATTGGCTACATATGCTGTTAATATTAGCTGCACATTGTCATATATATATACATATGCATGATATATATAAGATGTTAGTAATATAGATATAAGTATTATATATATTTATTGTTATATATATATATACATAATATTGAAGCTACTGTATATATACATATATATTACATATATATATATATGTTATAGTGTGATATTTATTACATATTATTATTATATATTATTGATCGTATATATATATATTATTATTATTATATATATATATAATATATGATATATATATTTACATATATATTACATATATATATTATATATATGTTTAACTAAAGATGAAGAAGAAGTTATATATATATATACAGATATATATATATATTATATTATATATATATATATATATATATGTATATATATATATATATATATATATAGTGCAATTAACAAACTGTAGTCGTGGTAAAGACAAAGTTACCTCCCATCCACATTGCTGCCTTTGCTGTAGTAGTCAATGTTTGCTGATATGAAATATTGAGGTAGGTGGACTTGAAAATTATTTTCCAAGATTCAAACTATTATGAAATCCTTCATAATTAACCCATTGTTCATTTCAAGAAAGTTCATAATTGTTAATTGAACACACTAGAGTTGAAAGGCTTTGCATCGGATTTATAGCATTAGAACTGCTCTCTATATATAATTTTCATACAATTTGCATAACTTAATTTTAATTTCCATTTTCAATCTTAAAGTTATTTAATTTTGTTATACTTTCTATCTCCTCCAGTATATTTTACTTCCAATTGAAAAGAAAGATTATTAAAATGTTTAAGACCCAAAAAATAATAAAAAAGTACTTTTTGTAACTGCTTTGAGCATTTTTAAAAGAATTTATCATGAAAGGTCACCAAATAAGCAAAAACCCATTCCAAAAATAACGAAAAATATATAATGTTGGAAACTATTCATTATTATAATTAATAAAAATTAATTACATTAGAAATCAAGGTCAATGAGGCATCAAGAACTCTTATTTCTGTGGTATATTTGTATAAAAATATTTTGTATTTTGTTATAAAATCATCTTTATAAAACTTTTGCAATCGTGCTCAGAATGATTCAATAGATGGGTTTTCAGGAGTACTGTCGGCAAAAGCTCTATTTTGATATTTAAAATTACTCATGAAGTAACGGAATGCCTTGTAGAGCTTTCACTCTTAATAGCTTACAGCCCTAGGTCTCTTTAAACGTCCCTCTGGAAGTGCCCCAGTGTTATTGATTTGATACCCGAAGGGTTCATCTGTTTGGTTCATTATTGAGCCACCCACTACTACCACAAAAGAGATTGTACAGCTACTATCAGGATGACATCTAGCTATTAAGGTATTTCTTCTAGCAAAATTGAAGAATTGATACAGTATCATACAGCTGGACCAATTTGCTATGAAAAGGTTAATATATTCTGGTATATTTAAGACTGAACTTCCCTTTGCAAAGGAATGGGGCCGTAACTTGGTACCTTCACAAGCCTTATTGCTCTCCAATGGCTACATGGTTATTTTGATCAAATTTGAACAATTCCAATGTTGTGATAAGCCTCAAAGAGGACAACTCTCTGTTCTGATGGTACTAAGATCTCGAGACAAGAAGAGAAAAATTCAATAGAAAAATCTTTCAAATGTATTATTTGAATATGCTTTTTGAAATTAAACATATCTTTATAATTTGAAGTTAATTGCAGGTAAATGTTTAACGGTGTAAATCAATACTTGCAAATATCACAAGTGACTGAAGTCTCTAGTCAAAGAAAATATATTCAGGAAGTTAGTGAAAGTAACAAAATAAATTAAAATAAACCATGTTATAAAATATAAAGTTATTGGAAATAAAGGTATAGTGGAATCAAATTTATTCAATGAAAATTATTGGAACCTCCCTCATCTTCACTCATTTTTCAACCAATATTTTACTTTTCAATCAACTTTTTATTAATAATTATAATAATATCATTGTTTATATTTAAAAATAATTAAACATAAATAAAAATCACTAATTAATAATGAACTAAAACGACAATAGAAAAAATAAATAATAATTGTTATAAAGAAATATTGGAGGAACGTTTCAAATTTAGTATTAATATACGATATGAAAAAAGAACGTTTCTTTTGGTCATTAAAACAATCCAGGGTTTCAATGTAGCCAATATCTTTCACTTTCGAATAAGACTTTATTTTCAATATTTTTCCCCCGAAATTTGGGAGAGAATATTGACTTTTTTTGGGGGGAGGAAACATTGAAAAACGATACTTCTTCAAAGTTTTAATATTTTTATCATTATTTACTTGTCATTTCTATTTAAATTTTTTTCAAATTTTTATATTGAAGTAATATATAAGTTATTAATTTAAAACTATGGATTAGGGAGATTGTAGATTTACACTATTAATGTTTAAAATTATGCAAATTTCTTTAATCTCTGGAAGGTAATATGTAAGTATGTATATATATATATATATATATATATATATATATATATATGTATATATATATATATATATATATATATATAAATATATATATATAAAGAAATATATATATATATATATATATATATATATATATATATATATATATATATATATATATATATATATATATATATATATATATATATATATATATATATAAGGTTATTATTATATAGGCATATATATATATATTATATATATAAAAGTATTGGTTATACATCCAAACTCTAATCTCTAATAACTCTATGAAGGGTTTTCGCCCTGGTCAGCTGGTCCAGCTGTCTTCTTCTTCTGGCCTGAAACTCTTAACCCTAGAACACTCGAGAAAAATCATATCTCGGCGCAATGGTTTCCGACGTCAGTCCGCGAGTTAAACACTCTCAGGTAGGGGTTTCGCCCCTTCTGTGGTAGCAGTATCTTCTTCCATTTGTTATCTAAACTCTTTCTCCCAGAGCTCTCCAGTAGATCTCCTGTTTCTAGGCCATAAGATTCCAACGCTGTTCCAGGAGTAATACAAGAAGAAGGAAAAGACCGGTTGCTAGCCCTATCGCCCTATGACCACATGGGAAGAAAATCTTCATAATCCCTGACTGCTCCGTAATATCCATCCATTTGCATAAATCACCTAGAAGTAGCTCCAATAATTTGTAATCCCAAATCATAACTAAATAATCCAGCAATAATTTAATTGAATTATTTCTAATTTTTCTTGCTTCAATATATATATATATATATATATATATATATATTATATATATTATTATACATATATTATTATTATATTATTATTATTATTATTATTATCTTTATTAAATCTTTAAAATTTTCTAAATATTTATATTTTCAGCTTTCTTACAAATTATTATTATTATTATATATACATACCATATATAGATTATATATATATAGTATATAACCAATTACTAAAATTATTATTTACGTTATTAGCATATACATTACCTGGTAAGTGAAGAAATGTTGTCTTGTCTTGCCGGATTTTTGATTTCTGAAAATGGCTGAAAAAAATCTGGAACAATGAGTTTGTGTAAAATTTTGTTTTAAAACCGGAAAATCAGCTTCAGAGACTTATGAACTCTTTAAAAATATCTTATGTTGATTAATGTCTGAGCCGGTGTAATGGTGTTATCTGGTTCAATAGATTCAAAGATGGCCACAAATCAGTTAACGATGACCCATAGTCTAGCCGGCCTTCCACTTCAACAACCAATGTAAACATGGCAAAAGTTTGTCATTTAGTGTGCTCTGACCTTGGACTAATGATTAGGGAGATTCTGATTAACTGAGTTTAAGTTTCTATGCAGTTCAGTAAATTTTAATTGAAGATTCGAAAGTGTGTTGAGTGTATTTGAAATTCATTCCAAAATTATTGTCAGACCACCAGAAACAGCAGAGTTGAAGTGTCCCAAGATCTGATTAATTGGGTCAAAAGTGACCCAGATTAGTTAATAGGGAAATTACAGGCAACGGATCATGTGTTTATGGGTATGACCCAGAAACAAAGGCACAATCATTGCAGTGGAAGGGTTCAAATTCGCCACAACCAAAAAATGTGACATAGTCAGTCGAATGGTAAGAATGTTGATGTTTTTTTTTTTCGATTCTACAGGTATCATGCACCACAAATTTGTCCCTAGAGGCAGACAGTCATCCAGAAATACTATAAAAGTGTCCTTCAACATTTGCGTGATAGTGTGGAAGAAAAGGCTGCACTCTGGTGAGACAAAAATTGGGTCTGCCACAACAACAATGAGCCAGCTTATGTGGCCTTGATCACAGAGTTTTTGACCAAATTCCATACATCTGTGCTTCCACAACCACCCTATTCCCCTGATATAGCTCCTGCCAACTTCAACCTTTTTCCAAAATTGAAAATTTTGCAGAAAGGGACACGATTTTTTCAGCCATTTTGAGAAATCAAAAATCTGGTGCAACACGACAAGATGACTTCACTCTCCAGGATTCAAATCAGTACTGAGGAAAGATATTGCGCTGATCATTTCAGTATGTTTCAAGGACAAAACAAGCTTTCCATTCAACACTTGCCCTGCACACATAGTCCCTCTTATTGAGCAATGGTACCATCTGTCCTAAAACTTAACCCTCATGACTACGAGTGGGTTAAATTTTGCCCAAACATTTTTTTTATAAAATTTTTCAAACTTCTCCTTCAATTTTTTTTTTCTCGTTCATGTATTCCTCAGGGACATCTTGATTAAGTATATATACGTACTCACCAAAATTCAGTAACACATGTCTTCAAATAATAATAAGGTATGAAGAGTTTTAAAGTGTGTTCGCGTGCGGTGGGCTAAAAATGACCACATCGTACGTGCGTGGTTAATCTCTTATGATTGAGGGGCTTCATCCCCGAGCAGAAATTTCAAACTTATTTATTTTGAGGCGAGAAGTTCGCTATGGACCACCTAATAGAATTTAGTACGTATATTAGGAACTATAGCTAGCCCAAATTTAAACAAATTCCATCGTGGAGTATATTCTTTTTGTTTTTTTAAATTTCTTACATTTATATATATAATAAAATGAGGCACTACTATGACATGAGATCCGATTACTGATTTTTTATCACATTTTTTTAAAGCGTTAAAAATTGGAGAAAGCGAACAGAGTGTAATACAAACTCAACCTACGACAGGACTCAACTCTTAAAAAGGACTTAAAAAGAATTACATAATAAAGTCTAGTTACACTCAGAAATAAAGATAGAAAGACACCAAAACAAAAGCAGACCAAATTAGAGAGAGAGTGCAGTAAATAAATATGAATGGGTTGTGCGGAAAAAAAATGACCCCCACAGCGCCATAGTTGGTTGATCCTCCACGAGGAATAATTTGCCCACCCGTGTCGCGAGAGGCGTTAACAGATGATTTTTCGTAGTTTGAACCCTACCTTATCTCTTCCTCTCTATTTCAGAATGAGTAGATATCGCCTCATAAATCTAGTATATATTTCTAATTCCTAATCTCGTGTCTTCCTCATTATGTTACCATATATCTTTTACTATACCTTATACTTTACATCGTATACTATAGTATTTAGTCACTAGTATTGTCCTATCGGTAGTTCGCCACATTATTCTATTTTAATATATAACCAGCTTTTATATTATATATATATTACCGGTTTACGGTAATCTATATATCTATTTCCTTATCGGATATATAATCTATATATTCACTTGATATACGGTGAAGTAATTACTCGATTAACCGGATAGAAGGTGTAAGTAGAATATACATACCTCAAACTAATGATACAATAATTCTATATTTATTTCAGCGTGGAGTATATAAGTAGTAGATTAAAAATTATTTAGTGAGTATTTATATTTTTAAAATAAACCGTGGGCTATATATGTATTAATTTAATATATATTTAAATATAAATAAAAATAAAATTATAAATATAATATAATATATATATATATATGTGCAAAGGACTTAAGTTCTATGAGTGTATGTACTAGGGATATCATTAACATATAGGGTGGTTTATTGTGTCTCGTTACTCTCGGGTAATGTATTGTCTTTTATTAACCGTTATGTGATGTACCTCTCGGTCGTAGGTAAAATACAGATTATAGTATAGATCTAAAGTTCCTAATGCTCGTTCAGATTGGACAACATCATAGGCGGGTGTACATAGGTGTGAGATAGCGACACAATTTGTAGTACAAGAGAGGACGGCGGGCGGAAAAATGAATTTCGGTATTAGAGAGTGGCGTTTTCATTGTTGGTGTGAAGAAAAAGGGGTTAATGACGCCCCGCGGCGGAACTTAAATGGATCTAAGTATGTTGAAAGATTGGATTTGGTATACATGTTCGGACAAGGTCATGTATAGATATAGGGCGTAGCCGCTTGGTTAAGCGGATGTGTATATATAGTGGTGAGTGTGTGGGAACCGACCGGCTGGACGTTACTGTTTCCGGAGAAGAAAGAGAAACTTCCTGAGTTAAAGTGCGGAATTACGCGTGCGGTGCTACGAATGTCTGAAGGAGAGAAATGTGAGTTTGGCCAGAGGCGTCGGAGAATAAAGGTGCATGTAGTGAGGGAGAATGCCGGGCGGTTTTGGTCAGTGGGGGCCATGTGGTTGTGGCTCCACCTGGGCCAGAGGGAAATGACCCCCTTACATTTACGATTTACCATAGTGAGGGGTCCGTCGAGATCCTTCGTGGTCCCATGATGCTCTAGGGTGGATGTTTCTGTTCTGTGACGAGCTCTCACTAATTAATGTACAGAGGGGGCGGGGCAGGAAGTAAAGGCTGGCTTTCTTTTCGACATTATGTGTCATGTTCTCCTACTGCTTTTAACTTTTCCGATTTCCGCTTGTACAGCCCAGCTTTTACCCCCAATCTTGGGTGCTAAAGTACGCGGCCAAAGAGTGGTGAAGAGAAAGAAGGCGATCGAAAGAAATATTATACTTATATATATATACTCATTATATATATATACGTAATAATAAAAGGTAATATTATATAGCTGATAATGGAAAATGGTTGTAACGATATGTATTTTTCCGTGATATATATATATAGCGCAGTATGATAATATACTATATTATATATACTATATATATAATAGTATATAATATATAGATATAAGTATATAAAGATATAATATTACAGCAAGAAAGGGTGCTCTCTATCATCCTCTCTCTCTTCTACTCTCTCTCTCTCTCTCTCTACTCTCTCTCTCTCTCCTCGTCTCTCTCCCTCTCTCTCTCTCTCTCCCTTCTCAGTCATCCATCTCTCTCTCTCTTATCTTCTCTCCTACAATACTCTCTCTCTCTCTCTCTCTCTCTTTCCTCTCTCTCTCTCTCCTCGTCTCTCACTTCTCTCTGCTTTCTCCTCGTTCTCTCTGTCTCTCGTCTCATCTGTCTCTCTCTCTCTCTCTGCTCATCTCTCTTCTCTCTCTCTCTCTCTCTCATCTCATCTCTTCTTTCTTCTCTCCACACTCATCTCGCTCTCTCTCTCTCTCTCTCTGTCTTCCTCTCTCTCATCATAACTCAATTTCTCTCTCTCTCTCCTCGTCTCTCTCTCTCTCTCTACTCTCTCTCTCATCTCTCGCTCTCTTCTTCTCGTGCCTCAGCTCTAACCGTGTTAAGTTCTCTTTTCTCTCAAGGGAACGCTATGGCCGTCTCTCTCTACGTACTTATCTACTTTTCAGAAGAGAGCAATAGGTAATCCATAAATGGTAACTAAGAGATGCCAAAGGCAACATTATAAACAATTTATATTCACACAAGGCAATTCAGCGCTATTTCATTTGAACATGAAGAGGTTACCTTTTTTAATTTATTGAAAATATTTTTATGTTAATTCGCGATGATCTTACACTTTTTGTGTATAAATTTTACAGGAATCTTGATTATTTATTATATGTAATATTTTTCATTTAGTATTGGCGAATTTTCGCAAAAAGAGAAGAATTTTATCGTAATAGTTCATGAAATTGTAAAAAGAGAGTCGATTTTTCCGTATAATGTTATAGAGTAATTAGATATCGCTCTCACTCCAAGGTTTTCCGATTTTATTTAGTATATAATATATATAATATATATATATATATATATATTCATAACACTCATGATACTAAGTTACGTATATAATACCGTTATATATATATAATAATTACCATCAGTTTCACTCGCTCGAGTAAACGAAATTATGATATATGTATATATGAAGAGGATAACATATATATATATATAGTCTAAATATATATATAATTAAACTATACTATTATATACTAATCCATGTAATAATTTTAAGAGTTTTGTAAATAAATTATAAGTCTAATTATAGTTTTTAAACGGTGAATATATATATATAGGCTTTCTCTAGCTGAAAAAGTGTTATATATTATTCTATAGGGAAAATTTAGAAGGTGTAGATGATGGATTAACTACAGATAAGGATAAGGAAAAACCAACTCCAGAAACTGAACTTAAACCAAGAATAGGACCACGTGACCCACCATCACATCCTCCAGTAGATTACCCTTACACTCCACTTCCTACCCCAGTAAGTATTAAATGTATATAGCTTAAATTTTTGAATTGGAATTCAGAATGAAATTATACTGATAAATAATCAACATACTTATTGTATTTATATGTCAAAGTTTGAATAAAACTGTAACAGTATCTACAGAGAATAAGCACATAGGAACAATTTGTTCACTATATTATGGTAGTTATTTTAAATACACCTCGAATTACACCACATCTCCGGTACTGAAACTCCTATGTTTGATGGACCACAATTTTTGAATTGTACTTTTGAATCGAACACTAACGCCACAATTCCCTTAACTTCTCTTGGATCCCCCTGCCTACTCCCAGCTGTCCCTCGACATCTCAGGTGCCCAAATGAATAGGACAACCCCGAAAAGGTGCCCCTTGTGCTAGTCGTTCTCATTTGTTGCTGCTTCTCTCTCCCCCCCTCTCTCCCCTTTGACTGCTAGTAGACACATCATTCCCGATGTACTGTATTACTTATTGCCATCCACCACATCCAAAAATCTTAGACCATAGAACTATCATTTTTAGCGACGTACTTGAAAAAGCTTTAGGAGTTTAAGACCTTGCCATTACGTTAATGAGAAAAGAGGCCCTTATTAGTATTAAAGTTCCATATCTTGTCATTTTTTTTTTTATTTTGTTTTTAAATTTTTTTTTTTTTTATTTACATAAACAGCCTCGAAATGCGTTCGCGCAAAAAGCAATATATGCGTAGCATACACTAGAGAGAAGGGGATTTAAATAGGTTTTATTCCCCTCCTCAAAAATTACTCTACACCAAATTACCACCAACACGATGTACCCATACATCTTTTTATATATCTCCACCACCCTGTATAGACACAGTGTGTATACAGGGGGATCGCTCAAAATATTTGCAGCAGTGGATGTGGGTGCCCATTGGGTGGAAGTACTCAGGAGTACTCCAACCCTTCCTGCTCCGAGGCACCTATTCCCAGTGCCCTGCAGCCTGCTTGAAAAACCTGGACAATTCTCACCCTCCCCTCCAAGGATACAACTTCCATCAACTTGAAATTTGTCACCAATCTCAACTCTTTCAGTAACCGGTAAGATCTATTAACCAAGTTCACCCGTCAGTTAAAAACCAGCGCGGAGACCTCTACCGACTCACAGCAAGATCGCCTTTTCACCCAATCCTGGATGTCGTTGTTACTGTAGTATTGAACTTTCGGTTCATACACCTGATCCATCAGACCAGCATTGACGTCTGCTCAAATCGCTGTATTTATAACTAGCCCATTGGAAACCTTCCAGGCGGCTATGTCCGGCCTCCTAATACCAGCAAATGTTGTAGTTGACTCAACCAACGCATTCCAGCCTCTTTCTGTCAGACCATCCTTTAGCAGATCATTCACTTTATCATGCCTTGCCGATCTCAACAGCGATGTTGCAGAACATTCCTGCAAGATATGACCCATTGATTCCACTTTCGGGCACCCCAGGTCACACCTTAACTTAGCTATAGGCCTCTGCCTGCCTTTGTTCGTTTGCTCCTTTGTCACGCAAAGGTTCATCTTCACTGCCTCAATGTAGTCTGCGCTTCTCATCATAGCTGTACCGTCGTCTATCCACTTGTAGCAGCCAGATTTTTGGACGGACTTTGCCAACCCATGTCCATCACAATATTCGGCGATGTTATGTCGCCTCACCCGTCTGGACATGGGTATTTTAATGGCCTCAGCTGCCTCTGACCAGACACCACCCAACTCATGCAACTTCAATCAAGACTAGCCAACCCCTCATGTATTGTCGTCTCAAACTCCAGTACCCCGGTCCCCCCAGTCCACCACTGGATGTTGGTTGGTGGAATATGGGAGTGGGGATATCCCCAGGCCAGTGCATAAAAGAAGTCACCGCCTTTCGAACCAACCTGTCTGATTCTCTCAGACCTTTCACTGACAGTTTCTTATGTGTTAACCGATAAAGATATTTGGAAAGCAAAAAGAATTTAAGTAAGTGGAGCTTTTTTTGTGGTTTTAGATTAGCCGCCACAAGCTTGCCCAACTTATCAGCCAAATCTGCCGCCACCCACTTACGCGTCCCAAACGTGGAAAGCTGATTTCCAAGAAACTTGTAACAGTTATCCCATCCCACCACAGGTAACAGATGTTCGCCAACCTGAAATGGGACCCTGTCAGCAGCAAACTTTTTGACTTTGCCCAACCATTTTAGGCTGGAAGTCGCACATTTACCAACACCCAACGTCAGACCAACTCTTTTGCCAATCTCCTTCAAACGAACCAAATTATGTTCCATTCCTATTCTTGAGGGGGCCAGTAAAACAAGATCGCCTGCGTAAACCAAGGCGGGGATCAGATAACCCCCGACCTCGACCCCTCAATCAGATGCTGCAACAGGCAATCTAAAACAAGATTCAACAAAAAAAGAGAAAGGATCTCGTTGGAGAACCCCAGTTGAGAACTACTGGTTTACAGGAACTTCAACTTTTCCATCGCTACCTCTTCCAACCATCGGAATACAAGTTGCCACTACATCTATAGAAGGAGGGGACAACAATAAGGGAAGCGCCGGAATTCTCATTCATAGGTCTTCCCCTATTTTCCGGTCCCTTTTAGAACAAGACATCACTCAGTGGCAGCAAGAGTCCATCTGTCCACCGATTTCACTGTTCACCGACTTAGGCTGCCTTTTCAAATAGCCCCCCCCCCCTCCGGTTGTCATATTAGGAGATTTCAACCTTCATCACCTCGCCAAGGCTAAGATCCTTGTCGATCTCCTAACTCCCTTTTCCTTAGGATTCCTTAACACAACACTGGATTCCCTTCCTATGAACGTTTAGATACACACCTCCATATATATATACCGTATATATATATAGTATATATATATATATATATATATATATATACGATATAATATATATATAATAATATATAAATTATATATATATATATATATATATATATATATTATAAATTATATATATATATATTATATAATATATATTAATATATATATATATATATAATATATGATACTAACATATATATATATATATATATATAGTATACATATATATATATATATATATATATATATATATATATATATATATATATATATATATATATATATATATATATATATATATACTCCCACTCTCTTCTGAATTCCTTCACATAGTCTCGCTTCGATTATATGCACGGAGGCAACCACTACCTGATAGCCTTACATGAACTCACACCCAGCCCACTGTTAGAACCTCATTGCCGCTGGTATTAAGATCGAGCGGAGTGGACCCCTTTTCTTCACGGCACAGCTATCCCACTCTCTTCCTTCAATAAGCGGTTTCTGACCATTGACGCAGCTAGGGTTGTGAAAAAAACGTTTTTTTCTAATTTGTTGTTTTTTTGAAAAATGTTTTTTTTTAAAACAAAATGTTTTTTTTTTAAAATTACCTCTTATGTATATTAAAGATGTTTTAAATTATACAGTATTACCAATACCCCTTCTAGGCCTAAATATTGACTAGTAATACAGATTTTATACAGTATATGATATATATATATATATATATAATATATATATATATTTATATATATATATATATATATTATATATATATAATATTTTATATTATATAGTATATATATATATGTATAATATTATTATATATATATATATAATATATATATATATATATATATATATATATATATATATATATATATATATATATATATATATATATATATATATATATATATATACTATATATATATATATATATATATATAATACTATATTATATATATATATATAGTATATACCGTATATTATATATATATATATTATATAATAATATATATATATATATATATATATATATAGATATATATATATAAATAATATAATATATATATATATATATATATATGACAAAAAAGAAAAAAAAACAGCCTTTGAGGTTGGTGGAGAAATGAGAATGGTAGGAGGTGGATTGATTTCTGTGAGGAGAGAGGTATGTGTGTAAGTAATACCTTTTCTTTAAACACAAGAGATCCATAAGTATATACTAGAGTTGGTGTTTGTAGAGATGGTATCGAAATTAAAAAAGTATGATTGATTTGTGTTGGTGAAGGAGATGTTGAATAAATGTTGGTTCGTGTGAGGGGTTGAGGGGTTTAGGAATGGGATTATCGGATCATATGTTGTTCTATGTAAAATTAAGTTAGTGGGGACTTGGATGGAGAGAATGTATACGAAGGAGAGGGCGAAAATTAAGATGAGAAGTTTCTAGTGAAAAGGAATAAGGATAAGTATGTAAGAACGCTCGCAAGTAAATCAGTTGAATGTGAACAAGTTGAAACCGAATAAATCTGGAAGCAAATGAAGGAAGCAATTGTTAGCAGTGCAAAAGAAGTATTTGGGTATGCTAAAGTAGGAAGTAGAATGTTAACAGTGAGTGTGGAATGAAGAGGAATGAATGCAAGCGGTTAAAAGTAAAAAGAAGCGTGGTTGAATGTACTAAAAGCAAATGACTGAAGTTTCAAAGAAAGATGCTTGGAAGATATAAGGAGGAAAAAGAAATTCAAAGAAGATGCATACGTAAGAGAAAAAGAGAGGTAAGAATTGGAAAGTGATCCTAAGAACTACTACTGTGGCATGAACAAGAGAATTGAACTCTTCTGAAGGAAAGCGCGAAAGTTAAAAATTAGTAATAAGGGGAACCTGCTCAGGATAATGAATAGGGATGGTGCTTTTGTAAACTGATGAAATGGATTGAGGAGACTGGAAGAAACACTTCGAAAATCTGTTATAAATATTGGCAGTAATGAAGAGGTGATAAGTTGACTGTGTGTGGTTTGATGGTGCAAGAAGGAATAGTATTTTGGGGATGAGGTTATTAGCAAAAGAGGAGGAAATGGGTAGCGTGAGAAAGTTGAGAAATGTAAATCTGCAGTATAGATAAAATTACTGGTGAAATGATCAAGAAACGGAGGCGCAAGGATGGTGATTGTTGGATCTTGAATTGGTAATAAAGCGTTTATGGAGATATAGTTCCGACGGATTGGAGGAGGCAGTAATAGTACCCTTATAAGGTTAAGGGAGATAAAGGGAAACTGTAGAAATCTGATAGGGAATTAGTTATTGAGTGTTGGTTTAGGAAAGATATATGCTGATATTTTGTCGAAAGAGTGCGCCGAGTGACTGGAAGGACTGATTGGTTGAAGAACAAGAGTGCGTTTTAGGAGTAGAGGATGTGTGGATCACATCTTTACATTGAAGCAAATGATAGAGAAATGAGGGAGAAGAAGAATAAAATTGCATTTAGGTGTTTATGGATTCAACACAGGGTATGATTAGGGTTAATAGGTAAGCTCTATGGCAGGTGTTAGTTGATATATGGTGTTGTGAGGCTTCTGAATGGAATCAAAATATGTATGCGATAGTGAGAGCGATTAACATGAGAGTGTAAGAATAAATGTGTCAAAAAGTGATTGTTAGTATTAATATCAAGAATGTGAGGCAGGGTTGTGTTATGTTCCCTTGGTTATTCATTTGTATTTGGATTGGGTTGTGAAAGAATTGAAGGTGGGCTGGGCGTTGTGTTAGAATGATGGGAATGGAGATGAGTTGAAGGTGCCCTACCTATTATATCGGGGATGATTTGGTTTTGGTGTGGTGAATCTGAAGTTTGAGAGGATTGTTTTTTTTTTTTCGGCAGGGTGTGTAAAAGGAGAGTTTGAAAGTAAATCGTAGATAAGAGTAAGTTATGGTTGTGAGTGAGACATCCTCAGTGTGAAGTTTATGTTAGATGGTGAGCAGCTGGAACAATGTGTCTTGAGGTTAAATATTTAGGCTATATGTTGGATGAGATGGGAAATGGATGATGCAGAGTGTAGTAGGAAAGTTGTGATGCAAGAATGGTGGCTGGTGCAATTAAAGTCTTGTGGTATTTGTAAAGGGACTAAGTCTTTAGTTTGCTAGGGTGCTAGGGTCTTACATGACGGTACATTGTTACCTGTGTTTTGTATAGTAGGGAGACTATGTCTGGAATAAGAAGTATAGATCTAAAAGTTCAATGTGTTCAGATGGACAATCTTAGTGCATGCTAGATGTGAGAAAATTGTATAAAATGATAGGAATGAACATATTAGAGAGTTGTGTGGATGTGAAGAAATGTGGGTAAACGAGAGAATAAATGAAAGTATGTGAGATGGTTTGGTCATGTGGAAAGGATGAATGATAGTCGGTTTTTAAGCGGATGTATAGTGGCGAGTGTGTTGGAAACCGACCGCTGGGAGATCGAAGAAAAAAGGTGATTGAGTCAGTAAACGAATGTATGAAGGAGAGAAATGGAGTTTAGCAGAGGCGAGAATAAAGTGCATAATTAGGAGAGAATGCGGAGTTTTGTGAGCGGGTTAATGGTTGTGGCCACTGGGTCAAGGGTATGACCTTACACTGACGATTACCATAGTGAGGGTCCGCGCAGTCCCGTGACAGCTATGGGTGGAATTTTTCTGATTGCGACGAGCGCTTACTAATTAATGGTACAGAGGGGCGGTAAGGCGGGCTTTCTTTTCGACTTTTGTCATATTTTTCTTACTGCTTTCTTTTCTGATGCTTGTTACGCAGCTTACCACCAGTCTTAAAATTTATCTGTACTCATGATATTATATATTATATTATATATTATATTTTATAGTTGGTTATATATAAATCATATGTTATAAATATATTTATATATATTATATTTATATTATATATATTATATATATATTATATATATTATATATATATTATAAATATATAATATATATATATATATATATATAATATATATATATATATATAATATATATTTATATATATATATATATATAATATATAATATATATATATATATATATATATATATATACGGTAGATATTATAATATATATATTATTATATATAATATATAGACTTTTTATATATATATATATATATATATATAGTATATATATATATATAAAAGATATATATATTTTATATATTTTAAAATATATATATTTTTAATAATCAGATCAGTGAATGTAATACTCGTATACGCTTGTCCTCTTATATAACTTTATTTAACATACTATACTTTTTACAATGCATAATCCTACACACATATTCTCATTTCTTACTGATTTAATTGCTAAATCAACTCTGGAAACAAACTTAAATATATGAAAAAAAAGTAATTTAAAAAAAAAAAAAAAAAAAAAAAATTTGGCGCCTTTGTTTTTTTTTTTTTTTTATAAAAAAAACGTGTCTTTTTTTTAAAAAAACGAACAGTTTTTTTTTTAATCCCAACCCTAGACGCAGCCTTTAATTTTTTTCAGCAAGTTATTATCGCAGCAGCAGAAACTTGCATCCAGCGGTCTTCCGCATGTAGGCGTTCGTCAACCCATTGGTGGTCCCAAGAATATGCACAAACTAACCGGGAGAAGAAAAAACTATACAGGCAATATAAATGGACCTGCACTATCCCAAACATGGATCAATCATCAAATGCGCCAACAATACTTTTGAATTTATAATTCGACTCAACTTCACAATTCGCCTTTCTTCTGTGTGGAAAGATGTACAGAAATTATCTTGCTGCTCCAACAGCTCTCCATCCACAGTCCTCTGATATGGGAATGATATAGCCGACACGATCTCTGCTCCAGCAGCTGTTGCAGATGCATTAGGATATAGCTTTGCTAGGTACTCGAGCTCTTCCCCCTTTTCTGAAGTCTTTCAAAAACGAAGAATTAATACTGTACCGCCAGATTTTTCATCAGCAAAAGGGGAAAATCATACCTATAACCGTCTTTTTACACTTGCTAAGTATTAAACTACACTTGCGAATAGCAAAGGCGATACCCCTGTTCCAGACATCTTCTCGTATATAATTTTCCGTCACATTTACCCATCTGCAAATACGTTCCTGCTGGATCTCTATAACAGGATCTGGATCGAATCCTCTTTTCCATCTGTTTGGACAACAGCTTTTTTTACCTGGGAAAGAACCGAAGTTGACGGACAACGAAAGACCAATTTCGCAGACCTGTCATACTTGCAAAATAGTGGAGAAAATGGTTGAAGACTGCCTTTTCCCTGCTCTAGAGAGTCGCCAGGCCTTTTCAAACTCAACTTTGGCTACCGAAAAAAATCGCTCGACCGCGGATCCCTTGGGTAAGATTGAACCATGACATTCGGAAATCTTTCTCAAGTAGCGGGATGGTTCTTGATGTCTTATTTTTTTTTTACCTTGATAAAGCTTATGACTTTGAATGGAAAACGGAGGTCCTCCTTAAACACCACACGCTCGATTTCCGAGACAGCTTCATCAATTTATATAATGCCTTATGTCTGACAGATCCATCCAGGTCCGGTACTAGTCTGTTCTATCACGCCACTTCATTCTGGTTGAAGGTGTTCCGCAGGACAGTGGTCTTAATGTATTATTATTTGCTCTCGAATTCAATGACACTGTTACTACCATCCCAGCAACGGTAAAGTTTTTCCTCTATGTTGATGAGCTGGCCTTATACATTACTGATGCCAGGCTATCATTTCTTGAACGTCAACTCCAACTAGCCATTGAGAACATTTCAGAATGGGGTAACTCCCATGGCTTCCACTTCTCACCCGCCAAAACCTCGGCAGTATTCGGAACAAAAGGAGTCGAAGAACCTGCCACCTCCCTCTCTCGAACCTAACCTTATATTGTTCACCCGTTCCTACTACTTCACAGGTCAGATTTCTAGGCCTCATTCTGGATGACCACCTGATATACGAACCGCAAATTAAACAACTGAAAACGACTTGTCATCGTGCGCTTGACCTATTACTTCATCTCACCTCAAAATCCTGGGTCGCTGATCGGAAGTCCCTTTCACATTTCCACATTGCCCTAATCCGATCGAAGTTAGACTATGGCTGCTAACTCTACTACACCTGTTTGATCCCATCCAAAACGAGACGATCCGTGTCTCCACAGGAGCCTTCCGATCGTCCCTCCGGGTGAGCCTCGAAGTTGAATTCAATTTGGTGTTGTTCTCTCTGCGAAGGGAATATTTTATGTGCACAAGTTATATTTGCTTTCAAACCCCAATACCGTCGGCTCTGACATCGATT
>JABUQX010035857.1:0-22500 GCA_015478945.1 Trachelipus rathkii | reverse complement strand
TGTTTAGCGTTTGTATGGGCGAATGTGCTGGGAATCGACCGGTTGGGAGACCAAAGAAAAAGTAGATTGAGTCGGTAAAGGAATGTATGAAGGAGAGGAATGAGAATTTGGCAGTAGTGAGAAGAAAGGTGCATAATAGGAGTGAATGGCGGGGTTTTATGAGGGGCTATGGTTGTGGGCCTGGCCCAAGGAATGAACCCTACATTGACGAGATACCATAGGGAGGGTCGTGTCGGTCGTGTGAAGCCCTAGGGGGTGGATTTTTCTTTTTTTGACTGCGACGAGCTCTCACTTAATGGTAGGAGGAGGGGGGGGGCCTTTTTTCGACTTGCGTCATGTTCTTCTACTAATTTTTCTGTTCCCGGTGTATGCGACACACCTTACCCCCCCAATCTGGGGAAAGGAGGAAGATAAAGAAGATATTTTACAGAATAGGAAAATTAAAGTAATTTAGTTTAAGAACTAAAATATATTGACAGTACCCGGTAATTTCCATTCGTACATTTTTAAATATAAGTTTTATACGATTTTCCAGTTAACGTAAATATCTCTGAACATGTGGAGTAATAGTTAATTGGCAAAGTGCATTAGTGATATTAATCATTTGCAAAATTATAAAGAATTTTTGCATAATATAATATCCTGTTTTCTTGTGCGAGTGTTGCATCTTTATAACTTTGTTGTTGTTATTTTAATGTTATTACTGATAATATAGAACGTCTCGTGGCGTAGGAGGTTAACTCGCCGACTTTCATGCGAGAGGACGCTGGTTCAATCCTCCGCGTAGCAGTTGGAGTTTTATCTTCCTTGCGGGAAAGAATTAAAACGACTGTGAACACGTTGGTGGCGCTGGTTTGGGATAGCCGGCCTTAAAGTTTTATCTTCCTGGGGGCAAGAATTAAAACGGCTGCGAACACGTGGTGGCGACAGGTTGGGATATCCGTCGATTTCCTGTAGTCTCCCGTGTTACCCTCAGAGAAGGGGATAAACATGTTAGAAGAAGATTTCTTTTTTTTTTTTTTTTTTTTTTTTTTTTTTTTACTGATTAATATTGCAGTTTTTTTTCTTTATTAAGCTCTTACGACTCGTATTATGGGATGGTCTATTTTTTTACATATGTAAATGCTTGTGTGTTGTGTTGTGAAATATGTTTGGCTTGCCATTTAAAAAGTTTGCATTTATTTCTTAATTTTTAAAATATTGAAAAAAAAAAGTAGAATAGAAAGGGTGTCTTGTTTTAAAGAAAGAATCTAGTATTATTTATTATTAAATTATATAATATATATACTATTTATATCATTTATCTAACCTTTATTTTCCCAAGAATGGGAATAAGGTGCGTGACGAGCATCGGAAAAAAAAGCAGTAGAGACATGACAAAAGTCGAAAAGAAGCCCAGCATTACCGCCCTCATACATTAATATAGTGAAACTCGTCGCGTCAGATCCACACCTTAAAGCTTCATGGACCGCGACGGACCTCACTATGGTAATCCTCTAATGTAGGTTACATCCCATGGCCCAGGGGGCCAACAACCATACCCCCTCACAATCCCGCCATTCACTTCTGTTATATACACCTTTATTCTCGCCTAACCCAACTCACAATTTCTCTCCTTCAAACATTCGATTTACTGACTCAATCCACTTTTTCTTCGTCTTCCAGCCCCGGTCGGTCCCAACACACTCAACCACTATACATCCGCTTAACCAACACTATCATTCATCCGTTCCATATGACCAAAAAGTGGTTTCCCAATACTTTCATTTATTCTCTCATTTACCCCTTACTTCACACCACAACAACATCTAGACATCAATACAATATTAATACATTCTTTTCTCACACAGAGCACTACACAATAAGAAAAATTATAAATAGATAATATACATAATATATAAGTCATAACATAAGAATCCAATATTAAAATTAATTTTAACAAAATAAAATGACATAAAATATAATATAATGACAATAATATATAAACCATTATTAAATTTTAAATATAATAGTTAATAGATAAAAACATATATTTGAATAAGGCAGAAAATTTGAATCCTTAATTATGTTTAGTCTAAAACCAAGATTATCTTATCAGCACAAATTCGAGGTTGTATAAAAATATAGTACGGCGCAAATATGATAAAACTAGGTGGAGAGATTTTATTCTCAGGCATAACCCGCTGGCCGGATTTCACCAAAAAATTTTCTTAGAGGGGGAGACGGGTAATAACGAAGTTAAGGGTGCTGTAGTACTCCGCAGCCCTGCTTTTATTATTATTATTATTATTATTATTATTATTATTATTATATATTATTATTATTACTGGATTGATTGATTGAAGGGTTTCTTGTGATTTACCATTTTGTGATTACCATTTAGTTCTATTACACATTTAATTGCGCTGCACATTGTGTTATTACTGCTTAACTTTGGCTGAGCTTTTTAAATATATTCATCTACCATTTATTTGATTTAGTCAATAGATTGTAAGTTATTGTTTGATTTTATATTTTGTTGGCTTTGTGCTATTTAGAATATGAAAAGAAGTTCTCTGCTCGGCTTTTCAGTTGGTCATTGGTGTAGCTCTAATATTTCTGGGTCGTTATAACGTATCGCACATTGAGCACGTTCAAAAGGCGGAAAGGCTTAATAATTGGGTCGTTCTAGGCGTATTCTTGATAACATCTATTAACGTGTTTATATCAGCATTTGGAATTGAACCTGTCGAAACAATTGATCCTGTTTTACTCGTTGACGCAGCTATGGATACGTTGAAGAAACAGTCGGATGTGGAGCCGAGACATTAAGCTTGAATTTTATAGGTGATCTCTCCTTAGTGAGTTTTATTATATTATTATTATTATTATTATTATTATCTGCATTAAGTTATTCTATATTATTATTATTATTATTATTATTATTATTATTATTATTATTATTACTTGGATATTATAAATATTTCAAGCGGTATTGGTAATTTACAGATTTTATGCTATTTAATATTATATATATATATTATATATAATATATATATAATATATAACTATACTATATTAGTATATACTAACATTATATATATATATATTATATTATAATATATATATATATATATAAGTATTATAATATATACATATAATATATATATTATTACCATATACTAATAATATATATATATATATATATTTATATAATATAAATATACTAATAATATAATATATATATATCTTAATTTCTTGAAATCTGTTTTAATCTGCACTTGAATTCTTTTGAAACCTGTTTTAAGGAATTACATAAATAAGTAATTTTACTGATAAAGAAATTATTTTTTGGTAAAGTGATTTATAATGTGTGTTTGTGACTCTCATAAATTATATAGGAACATTTCTCAACCATTTGTCTTTCTCGGACCAGTTAAACATCATAATTTTTAGTAGCCCGATAATGCAAAAAAAAAAAAAAAAAAATTTTTATTCAATATTTCTTTATATTTATCTTTTATTATTATTATTTATATATAAAGTAGATATACGATAATGTTGAAATAAATTTGGTTACAAATTTGTTAAAACTAGGCTAAGTTTAATAACTTCTTACCTTCATTTTTCGTTATTGACATTGCCGATAAAGATTGGATATTTTTTACTAATTTTGGTCTAAAAGTAATTTTAATCATTGTCCCAAATTTTACCTTTAATAATGATTCTTTATTCATTTCCAAAAGATGTTCTTATTCTCTATTAGTTAAATTAATTTATTGTGCTCTATGAAAATATTTGTAATTGAAAAATTAATTTCTCAAATATCTGTGTCGTTTGGGAAATATTTTTGGAATGTATAGGCATTGTTGGTGGACTGGTCAAATTTCTAAATGATCCGGTCCCGGTCTCCGAATCGGCGATTGAGAAACACTGGTGTAGGTGGAATGGTTTTAAAATATCTCTTACTTTTGTATCAACATGAATTTATAAATTCAGAAGCATAATTTGAAATAGGAAAATATAAAGTTAAATACTCTCCCTTTGTTTATTTTATATATATATATAACAAAAAATCAGTTTTAACAACAATAAAACTTCATGCAAAATTTGTTTTTGTTCATTTAAGATACTTTATACATTAAATGAGGTTTATGAAAAAAAGATTTTAAATTTTTATTAATGGGATCATATATATATATATATATATATATACTAATATACGATATTAATAATTATATATTTACTACTATATATATATAAGAAAGATAGCAAGACTATAAACTTAATATATCTAAAACGCACTTGAAAATACTTTATAATAAATGATATAAATATAAATATCATATCGCACATTAAATTAAAACATTAGGCAATTATGCTATATACTATAATATAATACCTATATATATATATATATATATATATATATATATATATATATATATATATATATATATATATATATATATAATATATATATTATATATATATAATATTAATATAATATTATATATATACCACACATAAAACAATATTAATTAATACAATATAAATAAATATATAGATATAAAGAATATAATATATATAAGATAATATATCTTTATATAATATATATATTATATAATATATATATAATATATATATATTAAACTGTATATTAGTGGTGAATTTTAGTACAATTAGTTTTTAATGTGTTTTTTTTTTGTGGGGAAAATGAAAATTTTGCAGTTAGGAACGTTTCTTTTTCAATCTTGATAATTGGAGGAATAGATCTCATGCAATCAGTCAATTAACTACTTTAGGTGGGAATGGAAAGCTTGGAAAAGAACGTTTCTTTCACTTAGTTTTGTTACCCCACTTTTATTGAACGTCATGAGACATTTTATTTATGGTATTGATCGATGTTGAATGTGCTAATTTCATTTTTTCAATTTAAATAAGTGTAATATATTCCATATTATTTGTCCTTAATTATTAAGCCTTAAAGAAAATAATTTATTTTTTGCTGTTTAGGTTAAATTTTTAAAATACTTCTATATTTTTCGCAACAATTAGAATTTTACCCCGGTTTTTTTTTTTTTTTTTTTAAACAGAAAACTTTTTTATGTTGACGTGAAAAAGTGCGTCAGATTTTGTTACAGTAATTTTTAATTTAATAAAGGTTTGTTTGAAAATATAGTTTAATGAGTGGTGGTTGGACATTCATAAATACTTTACCAAATTAATGTTCAAAGGTAGACATTGTTTAATCTCATTTAAGTTTGATATTTTTTGATCTGATCTACAGATATATAGCACAAAGTTTTAGTTTACTATTTATATATTTTATTGTGTTAAGTTTTTCTTAGTGGATATTAATATATTAGTATAATATATTAATATATATTAACCAAAGTTTTTAGCATTGTTAAATGTATACTCAATTTTTCATAATTTTAAAGATTTCTAGTTTTTATTCCCAATTCCAAGTGATTTTATATTTAAAATATTGTTAGAAGTTAAGAACGAGTAAAATTTCATATCGAGTATTTATCTCAAGTGCTTTAATACTGTGCCTTTGATTATGAATCTCTTTAGGAAAAATCGTAACTTGTTTTTAGATTCTAAATTTGTTAATTGTGAAAATTTAAGAAGCGGTAATTTGTTAGAAGTTGAAAATTTTTTTATTAAAACAGGTTTTGCACACTAATGAAATATTTTGGTATAATAAAACAAAACAAATATTGGAAATTTCATGTGAAAAAACGTCCCCCAAATTTTAAGACCCACTAAAACCTAATTAATGAAATTCACTTTCTTCTGCTTTTTTGAAGATTTGCAGTTTCAATGAAACACGCAGTTAATGTTTTTTAAAAACCGCTGAAAAGGAACGCTACTTAAGTCATTTTTTAAGATTTGAGCAATGATTTCATAGTTTATCGTTGATATGTTAGCACTAAAAAAACCGTCCTTTTAAGAGTTCTAAATTTCGGGTTAAAGTGTTGAAATTTAAGGAAGAGCGTAAATTTTTAGAAGTTAAAATTTTTTTTATTGAAAAGACAGGTTTTTCACAACTAATGAAGTAATTGGTATATAAAAACCAAAATTATTGAAAGATGTGTCATTAAAAAAACGTCAATTGTTAAGACACCTAAACTATTCAATAAATTCGCGTTTTTACTTTGTTGAAATTGCCAGTGTTCCAGAATGAAACACATTATGTTTTTTCAAATGCTGGAAAATGTACCTATAACAATCTCAATTTTGTTAAGATTTACGCGACAATTAATTTTCCAAATGTTGAAATTTTTAGAAAAAAGTCGTACTGTAAGAGCTCTGAATCAAATAATAATGTGCAATGTTAGAAAAAAATGCTATATTTTATCAAATTGTGGGCACAAAGTGATAGACACTTCACATCTTATGCTTGATTTGGTATATAAAAACAATATTGGAAATTTCCATTAAAAAACCGGTCATTTCAGACACCTAGAAAACTTGATTAATAAATTCCGCGTTTTTTTCTTGCTTTTTTGAAAATTTCACTGATTAAATGAAACACATGATATTTTCAAATGCTGAAAATACCTTTTCGCAAACTCACTTTTTACTGGTTTAACCAAATAATGCACCATGTTGAAGATTTAGGAAAAAATCGTAACTTTTGAAGAAGTTGTTCTAAATTTTTAATGTGAAGAATTAGTTAAGAACAAAAGATTTAAATTTTTTGAAGAAGTTAAAATTTGTGTTGTTTATTTAATGGGAACAGGTTTCCACAACTACTGAAATGCTTGGTTGAATAAAAAAAAAATATTGAAATGTGCCAAATTAAAAGAAAAAATAATTAATGAACCTGAAAGCTATTTAATAAAATTTTACATTAATTTAGCGTAATGAAATAGTTAGCTGCATTAGAGATCAAGTTGAATGTTCTAAAAAGCAGAAAATTCTGGCAAAAGCGTCATTTTACAAGTAAATACTCTTTTTGGCAGGTTGAAGCATGTTGGAAAATTCGTACTTCATGAAGTTCTAGAATTTGTAATGGGAAAATTTAAGAAAGAGCGTAAATTGTTTTAGAAGTTAAAATTTTGTGTATTAAAACAGGTTGTTGTTTCAACAACTACATGAAGGATTTTTGGTATATAAAAAAAGAAAATAGTTGAAAAATTTTCCAATTAAAAAACGTTGCCAATTTAAGAGACACCTAAAAACTATTAATGAAATTTGCGCTGTGCTTTTTTTTGCTTTTGTGAAGATGTATTTTTCAATGGAAACACATTATTTTTTTCAAAATGCTTGAAAAACCGTTAAAATTCATTTTTAAGATTTTTTACCAAATAATTTCAAGAATGTGTTTTAAAAATTTTAGGAAAATCGTACTTTTAAGAGTTGATAGAAATTTGTAATGGTTATTATATATTTGAGTGTACCTAAATGTTTTAGAAGTTTTTTTTATGTTTTCATAAGTACATTATATTTTTTTCACAACTAATGGAGCATTTGGTATATATTTAAAACAAATCCTACGTGATAATTTCCATTAAAAAAACGGCTCGATAACTTTTGCAAGAAACAAAATTGTATATAATGGCCTTTTCTTGCCTTATTGAGTAGCCTCGTCTCGTCAAGTTAATTACTCATTCTCATTCGTGTGAGGAATAAAGTTAAAAATCATTTTAAGATTTAAACCAAAAATAAGTTTTTCAAAAATGTTTGAAAATTTAGGAAAAATCGTACTTTTAAGGAAAAGCGTAATTTGTGTAATGTGAAAGTTTAAGAAAAAAGCGTAATTTTTATATATTGTGTAAAATTTTTTTTAGTTAAAACCAAATGTTTTAAATTTCCTAGAAATATTTTTGGTAATAATAAAAACCAAATATTAAAAATTTCATTTAAAAAAGAAACGTCGCATTTAAGAGCCACCTTAAACTATTTGAATGAAATTCACTGTTTCCTTGCTTGTTTGTTGAAATTGGCAATTTCCCAAATGAAACACCATTTTTTTTTTCAGATGGCTGAAAAATATCTGTTGAAACTCAATTTTTTTAAGGTTTTACCGCTATAATATCATGGTGTTGTGAAATTTAGGAATATAGCGTACATGCTGAGGGCCTGGACAAGTGGGGTAATGTGAGAAAATTTTAGAAAAAGCGTAAATGTAAGTTTAAAAATTTAAAAATTAAAACAGGTTTTTTTCACAACGAAAGAAAAGAATGGGGAATTAATAAAAACACATTATTGGAAATTTTTCATTAAAAAACGTCAATTTTAAGACACTTAAAACTATTAATAAATTCGCTTTTTCTGCTTTTTGAAAAATGCTTTTGATGAACACATTATTTTTTTGCATGCTGAAAATATTTAAAAACTGAATTTTTTAAGATTTTACCAAATAATTTTTAGTGATTATTTTGAATGTATTTTCGGGAAGATGTTGGATACTCTCATAGATGTATATGTTTCTTTGTATATGTGAAAAATTTAAGAAAATGCTGTAAAAGTTAGAAGTGTTTTAAACATTATTATATTAAAAGATAGGTTTTGCCACAACTAAATGAAGATATTTGGTTATATTAAACCAGAAAAAATATTGGAAAGTTCATTAAAAATAGTCAATTTAAGACACCACCTAGAAACTAGTTAATTAAATTCGCTTTTTTTTGCTTTTTGAAAATTGCATTAAGGGATGAGAACACAATTATTTTTTTTGTCAGAATGCTGAAAACTACCGTAAGAAATTTTAATTTATACTTAATTTCCCCAAAATAATTTTCAAAAATGGTGAAAATTAGGAAGAAATGCGTAGAACTGTTGAAAGAGTTCTAAAATTTTAATGTGAAAAACTTTAAGAAAAAAGCGTAATTGTAGAAGTTTGAAAATTTTTTATTTATATATGAATCAGGTTTTTCACAACTAATGAAAATATTTGGTATATAAAAAAGACTTAATCTTGAAATTTGTCATTAAAAACTCAACTTAAGACAACTAAAAACTATTAATAAATTTCTGACTTATTTTTGCTGGCTTTTTGAAATTGGAATTTTCAATTGAAAACATCCATTATAATTTTCAAGATGCTGAACAATACCGTTAAAGAACCTCCATTTTAAAGATTTCCTCCAAAATAATTTTCAAATTGTTTGAATATGTAGGAAAAAATCGTAACTTTTAAGAGTGTCCTACAAATTTGTAAATGGTGGAAAATGTTGAAGAAAAGCGGTAATTTTGAAGTTAATAATTTTTATTAAAACAGGTTTTTTCAACTACTTATGAAGTTTTTGGTATATAAAAAAGTGTGTATTGAAATTTTCATTAATAGTCAACGTCCAATTCCCGAATATATTAGGCCACAAATTTAATAAATTTTCCTTCTTTGTCTGCTGTTTGTTGAAATTTGGCCATTTCATGGAAACACACTTATTTTTTCACAAATGCCCTGGAAAATAGCCGTTTAAATAATCAATTTTAGACGATTTACCAAACAACTTTTCAAATGTTGAAAAGTTGTTAGGAAAATCGTAACTTTTGGAGGATCCCACATTATGAAAGATTGTCAAGCTCTTAGGAGGAGAGCATTAATGCGTCAGAAGTTAAATTATGATTTATTAAAACACGGTTTTCATTTTTCACAGATATTTAGTAGAATAGTAAAAAAAATATTGAAAAATTTCATTAACAAGCGTCAATTTAGAGAACACCTTGAAAAACACATTAGATAAATTTTGGCCTTTCTCTGCTCTTTGTTGAAATTGTGAGTTTCAATGGAAACACATTATATTTTTTTTTCAAATGGCTGCCTTTATTTGAACCTCAATTTTTACAAGGATTTTACCAAATAAAGTTTCAAAATGTTTGAAATTTAGGAAAAATCGTACTTTTTTAAGAGTTTGCCTACAATTTTTTGTATGGGAAGATTTAAAGAAAAAGCGGGTAATTTTAGAAGTTTTAAATTTAAAATTTTAGATTAAAACAGGTTTTTAACGTAATTGAAGATATTTTTGGTGATATTAAAGAAACAATTATTGAGAATTTCATTAAAAAAAACGTCAATTTAAGACACCTAAAACATTAATAAATTTTCTTCTTTTCTCTGCTTTTTGAAATTGCAAAATTTCAATGAAACACCATTATTTTTTTTCAAAATGCCTGGAAAAACCTTAAAAACTCAATTTTAAAGATTTACCAAATAATTATTTCAAAATGTTTGAAATTTGGAAAAATCGTACTTTTAAAGAGTTCTAAATTTTGAAAAGTGAAAATTTAAGAAAAAGGATGGTTAATTTTAGAAGTTTTAAAAATCTTTTTATTATAACATTGTAGTTCACACTAATGAAATAATTGGTTTGGTATTTACAAAAACAAGACTATTGAAAATTTCCCATTAAAAGAACGTCAAGTTTAAGACATATTAACAACCTAGTTATCAGAATGTCGAGCTTTTTTCTGCTTTTTTGAAAATTGGCAACAATTTTCTAATAAAACACATGATTTTTTTCAAATGCTGAAAATAGCCTTTTTAAAAATTCAATTTTTAAAGAATTACCAAATGAAATTTCCAAAATGTTTTTTGAAATTTAGGAAAAAATCGGACTTTTAAGAGTTGCTGGTGAGCAGATGGAAAATGATTTTAAATGAATGAGTCACCGTAATTTAGGAGTTTAAAAATATTTTATATTAAAAATAGGTTTTTTTTCACAACTAAATGAAATATTTGGTATATAAACAAAAAATATTTGAAAAATTTCCATTAAAAATAACAG
This sequence comes from Trachelipus rathkii, assembly GCA_015478945.1. Lineage (NCBI taxonomy): Eukaryota > Metazoa > Arthropoda > Malacostraca > Isopoda > Trachelipodidae > Trachelipus > Trachelipus rathkii. The sequence continues at coordinate 11,779 of JABUQX010035857.1, read as the reverse complement.
TGAATTTAAGAACACCTAAAACTATTAATACAATTCGCTTTTTTTTGCTTTTTTGGAAAAGTTGTTATTGCATTTCAATGAAAACACATTATTTTTTCAAAGTGCCCTGAAAATAGACCGTAAAAACAATCCCCAATTTTAAGATTTACGCCAAATAGAATGTTCAAATGTTCGGAAGGACTTGTATGGAAAAAATCGTAACTTTTTAAGAGTTGTCCATATAAGCTTGTAATTAGAAAAAGTTTTGATGCTAGCTCATAATAATTGTTTTTTCTTTAGTTTGAAATAGTTTTTTTATGTAGTTTGACATAAGTTTTGACTTTTTTTATTAATTAGGTATATATTCCTATATAAAGCAAATATTTGAATATTTCAATTAAAAAAACGGAACTGTGTTAAAACCGTTGCGGGGTATTTAAATATTTTCTTTTTTGCTGCTTTTTGGAAATTGTATGTTGCGAATGAAACACATTTATATTTTCAAAGCTTTGAAAAAAAAAAAACCCTTTAAATAACTCAATTTTAAGAATTTCCCCAAATAATTTTCAAATGTTGAAATTTAAGGAAGAATCGGTACTTTTTTGCTAGAATTTGTAATGTGAAAATTTTTAAGTAAAAAAAAGTAATGTTAGAAGTTAAAAATTTTTTTTATTAAAAACAGCTTTTCACAACTAAATGAAATACTTTGGTAATATAAAAAGAAAATATTTGAAATTTTCATTACAAAAAACGTTCAAAATTCGTATCGAATTGTTCACGTAAATCAATTAGCAAATTCTCTTTTCTGCTTTTTTGAAATTGCATTTGCAATTGGAAACACATTATTTTTTTTCAAATGCGCTGAAAATACTGTTAAAAAATTACTTCAATTTTAAAGATTTTACCAACAATTTTAAAAACATATATAATTTTTGGAATAGAAAAATTACTTTTAAGAGTTCAAAGTTTGTAATGTGAAAATTTTAAGAAAGAGCGTAGTTTTAGAAGTTACAAATTTTTTTAATCAAAAAGGAATGTAGTGAGCAAGCTAATTGAAAAATATTTACCTGTTAGAATTATATGAAATGATTGAAAAATTTCATTTAAAAAACGTCAATTTTACACACCATCTAAAAAACTATTATAAAATTTGGCATATCTTTTTCTCCCTGTTGCAACTTCTAATCTTCCAAACAACAGTTGAAGTTTTCAATAATCGATGTGCATATTTTAATTCATCCCAACTGAAAATTAATATATATATATATATAGTATATATATATATATATATATATATATATTATATATTATATATATATATAATATATATATAATATATATATATTATTATATATAATTATTATATATATATAATACTATAAATAATAATATATATTATGTAATATATATATAATATGTATATATATATATATATGTATATATATATATAATATTGTATAGTTATACATTATAATGTATTATATATGTATCTGTATATATATATGTATATATATATGTTGTATATATCTATGTATAATATATATATATATATATATATATATATATATAATAATACTATATATATAATATATATATATATATATAATATATATATATATATTACTATAATATATATATATATATATATATATATATATATATATAATATATATATATATATATATATATATATATATATATATATATATATATATATATAATATAGAGAGAGAGAGAGAGAGAGAGAGAGAAGAGAGAGAATATTTATATTTTTATCAGTTAATTATTTAATTGGGGTAAAGGCAACATTGAAAATGTTAAAGAAGCCCAAAGAAAAACGTAACGGTCAAATGGAAGTAATAAATGAGGAAACCAATAAAATGTTTTCCTTAGAGGTGCATAGCACATCTGAAACTAATTGAACGATTACTAAACTAAAGGAAGATCGTCAGGAAAGCGGAACAAGATAAAACAAACTGGAGTTCAGTGCCAGAGGGTGTTTTAAAAGATCTTAAAAGGAATATGAAATAACAGTGTCATTAAAATAAAAAAAGTGTTTTAGAATAAGTTTTGCTGAAAGTCAACTATGGCTGGCATTTGATTAGAGTTTCCTCGAAAAAGTTGAATCATTGTATATAAGCTAGTCCAATCTTGAATCAGGTTCTGAGGCTAAACAAATAACGAAAGATTTTTACTCTTTATTCGAAGCGTCCTTTGGTAAGTTGCAATTCTTTACTATTAACATACTGTATTTAGTGTTTGAATACTTTAAAATAGAAGGTATACATAACGGGAGAATCCTTTGTTGCAGTACCTACTACACAATCCAGATAAAATATATGTCCACATGTCTCTAGTCCAAGTAAAATATATGTCCACATGTCCTGGAATCCAAATAAAATTGTCTCATTCAATTGGGAAGTTAATAAACCTGATTTTGTCAAATAATGAGTTGAACCTTTTTTTTTACTCATTGATAGACAAATTGCAAGAATAGCAGCAACCTTGATGTTGGTTATGACTTAAATGTACAATGCATATTGCAAAAGGTTTTGCCATAAATACAGTACTACAAGAAAACAGTTTCATTTGAGATGAAAATTCAATATACTACAAGCACAGCACATGAATCCATCCTTTTTTTTTATCGTTTGAAGAGTTTAAAATAGATGATTTTTTCTTAAAACTTCCGTTGCTTTCTAGACGTGCTTATTAAACTAAAAATAAACAATTTGAGTTGTAATTGCAAATTAAGGGTAATAACTATTTGAGATCTCAGATTTTTTTCAATCTACTTATTCAAGATAAGTCATTGAAATTGAAAAAATAAATCATATCATATAGATATAATATTTAATAAAATAATCTCATTAAATAATATATCTTCATAACCTTGCATCTTTCTATTCTTTTTTTATTTATTTACAAAGGTCACCACCACTCACGGGCAGAGTCCTATTCAAGGAGGGGGTGATATTATTTATATTCTCATATCACTACCATAACCATCACTATTTCCACTATTATTATTCACTAGGTCTTGTCTAATAATAGCATATCCCTATCCCTATCAATCGTTAGACTTTTCTGAACAAAATATTGTATTCCGTCAATTTTCTACCCCGTATCGGTGTTTCCTCAGATAATGTCTCTTTTTCTTCGAAAAATATATCGCTCTGATCTTGGTTTTAACTACATAACTCAAATTCTTTGCCAAGATTCTTCAGGTTTTATATGTTAATGTACTATATTTTGTTTTGTTTGTTAATGACATTGTAAGCTTCTGCTTCTTAGAAGTTCATTCATCTACAGCGGAGAGCTTCAACATTCGGTCTAATTCCCTGGTGGTGTCAGTGAACAAGGATTGTGCATTGATCTTTGAGAGGAAGTCAAAATTAAATCTTTTTCAGGAATAGACAGAATAAAATTCTTCTATCTAATCGCCAATTCTTAATTCCTAAATGTTTTAAGAGTTACTAGTATCTCTGCTTTACTACTAATTCCTAAATGTTTTAAGAGTTACTAGAATCGTTGCCTTACTATTAATACGTTTAACATTTACATTTCAAGCTAACTAGTAGTAATTCTTAAGTAAAATCTCCAAGGAAAAGAGCGTTTGCTAACATCAGTAAATATTAAAACTCTTCAAACGTAATTTTGGAGTATTTGGAATAGTCTAAGAATATCAGTTTTGCAACACTTTATAAATGATTTGGAGGGAGGTGGAGGAATAGCTCCGGGTTCGGTCTCACGATGAATAAGAGACAAAAGACATGAGTGGAGAGTTAGGCTTCAACAGAAATTATGACAGCTATGGTGCCGGAGGAAGAAAGCAGAGAAGGGAAAAAGGATGTGGCAAAGTTAGAGTTTACATTTTTTTTTTTTTTTGCAAAGTACTAGAAAGAACGTGAAGAAGAGAAATTAGAAAAATTATTGCATTTTCCAAAGAGAAAAAAGTTCTTAACATTACGTAGATTACAACCATGCAACAATTTTCCTTCGAAAAATAGCAGATGAGAAATGTGAGATTAAAGAATTTTGTCCTTAAAATTAATAGCGGGAAGTATTTGGGCGCTTTATCTGTGAAAAGTAAAAACAATGAGGATTATTACCCTATGGGACTTCATCCTTTTGTTGTAGGCAATAACGGTGTTTTGAAGGATAAAAAAAGTTATACGGGCTTTACTTCTTACTCACCAATACTCGATAAGGTTCATTGGGAATATCAGTCAAGCTCAGAGAATAGAAAAACAGCTTCTTTTTAACTTGACACCCTTCCATACAAGTAACCTCCATCTACTCCGACAATGAACAACTCATGACCTTTTTTTAACAAGTTGGAATCTGAAAAAAATTAAAGTTATGTGAAAAACTAATTTATATAATTTTCTATAATCTTAGCAAATATATATATATAGTTATATATATATATAATATATAATATAATATATATATATATATAATATATATATATATATATATATATATATATATATATAATTATTACATATATATCTATATATATATATATATAAATAACCTTTATATATATATATAATATATATATATATATATATATATATATATATATATGGTCTGGTGGGGAAAGACCAGAAGTAAACTGAATTTCATCAGAGATGGGGAAATAAAGAACAGAGCTAAATTAAAAGTCGACATGTACCTATGAATGTCGTTTTTGGAAATTATTCAATAATGTATAAATCAAATAGATAAATGGGGGAGGGAAGTTTCCTAATTTTCAAAATGGAACACATGTAATATTTAACGTAGCGATTAAGTCTGAATCAATGAGTTGGACAGAGAAATTACAAGACCCTGTTAAGACGTGCTTCACGAATCCTTGTTAATGAATGACGTTTGCGACTATCAAGTTCAGAAGAACAGTGTCCGTTGTAATAGAGAATGACTCTACAATTCGACGGGAAGAAAGAGATTGGAGAGAGTTAGTGATAGCCATTGAGTTGATAAGACGAATCTCTCTCTCTCTCTCTCTCTCTCTCTTCTCTCTCTCTCTCCTCTCTCTCTCTCTCTCTCTCTCTCTCTCTCTCTCTCTCTTTCACATTCTCAAAGAGAGCTGGCGAGTGAAACGATCCAGATATGTGAATCATACACGATACAGAGAGAAAACGACCACATCTCCCTAAGAATTAGCAAGCTATGGGGGTGGTGTGAAGACATTTTGAATTTACCTCAGGACATACAACGTCTTTGAAGCTTGTTTACCAAGAGAAATAATGTGATCCTTCTTAGAAAGGTTATGAAAAGAGGAAACGCCAAGAATGTCGTGGACAGGTGAAAGAGGAGTCGTGTGTTTTTGTAATGATGTTATAATTGTGTGGAAGATTATGTCACGTAGGAAGATGAAGGATTTGAGTTTTTGAGGCATTGAAAACAACCTTGTTCTCTCTGTCCCAATAAAAAATACGAGAAAAGTCAGTTTCTCGAAGACGAACTTCCAAGCATCAGTTATTGTATGTCTGCTGGGACGCCTTTCAAGACAAAATGAGTGATAAAGGTTGAATCGTCAACGCAAAGAAGAGGATGGGTGTTGAAGCGATAGAAAAGTAATTAAAGAAATATGGAAAAAGGATTGAGGATAGCAGAACCCTCAGCAACACAACTATAGCTAAATAAATTTAAAGGATAAACGGTAGCCATCTCTAACAGCTGCTATAGTGTGACCGGAAAGCAAATCGGAGAGTAGGTCGCCAAAAAAAAAGAATAGATATCGAAGGAAGGCAGTTTAGAAATCAAATCTTTGTGTCAGGGAAAAGTGCGAGCTCAGAAGCACAATTTTAAGAATCACAGACTCCAAAATGATTCTACGATATGATGTCGACATGGTTGCCACAGTAAGCTATTACCTAATTTTTGTTTTAGTAACACGAAAGAGCCATTCATTCGGCTTGTGTTGGATGCAGTGTTATCAACACACATGCTATTTAATTTGACTTGAAATATTCCACACTAAAATCATATTATACACAGCACCTGCAATATTCTGTCCAGTACCACTGGCAAGTTTAGGAACACCAAGAAGTTGATCTACTCCATTTTCTGAAACTAAAATTGGAAGTCTGTCGACAATTTCATCACCTGTAATGTCTTTTAAAAGTTTTCCATCCCAATGAATTGTTAAAGGAACATCGCCTTTTAATTTAGCTTTTATATTTTCTGCAATTTCTTTCCGAAACCTTTGCCTAGCCCGTCTTTTGCTGGAATAATTCATATTATTTTCTTGTGGATCTTGGCCTAAATTACTAACTGTAGGAATCATAATTAAAGAAGCGCTTCTATCACTGGCCTTTGAAACATCAATGGATGCAAGAAGAGTATTGTAAAACATTTTTTCCTTTTTCCTTGTCATCCCTCCAGATGTTGATGGTTTATTGTAATCTACTACTGATATATATTCATCTGTGGAGCTAGATCCTTCTTCTGGTTCAACTAATGGTGAAGAACTACTGAGCAACACTGTTCTTCCAAAATTTGTTGTTTGCCTTTTTCGTTTCATTTCCATTTTCATTTTTATTTCACTAGCAGTAGCTTTCATCACTATGCAAAATAAAATTTATCCACTCCTGTCATTCTTCTTTTTCATCCAGTTTGTCTTTGCAAACGTAAAAATTTTTCTTCTGTTTTAATCAAACCAAATGCATTGGCATGCGCTATGTCAAATAATTCATCTAAAAATTTGTTCCAATTAGTTTGTTTCTTCAATAAACTCTGAGATTGCTTTTACTTGTTGTCTTTGTTTTTCTTTAATTTCATCCATTCATCTTATGTTGCATTTAATTTTTTAATTACATGTTTTTTAAGTGTTGGGATATGTTCTTTTCCCCATAATTGCATGACATCTACAGCAGTAGAAATTAGTGCCTCACGCACAGTTTGTTCATTTAGTTTATAATACATAAATAACGCCATTGCTTCCCGTTTTGATGGAAGAACCGACGCTTTCAAAGTTTCTGATGACTGGCCAATAAGCCAAATACCTGTTGCACTTCGAGTAATCACTAACAGAAGTGGTTAGTGATTGCCAAATAACAACCTTACTGTGTGACTGCAAAGAGAAATAGCATGGGCCGAGGTTAATATATAGTATAGTATAGAAAGCCTACTTGGCACTTGCTAACTTTCATTAGGCATGATCATCAGAGGGAGGGATTCGCTGACGTGGCTGGTAGAGAGGGGGGGGGGATGTTGTAGGAGAATAGGAATATTCCTTTCTTGATTGTAGAGATAGGAAACCACTCAATTATTTAAAATATATACAATATAACCAAACATTCGCGAAGACTGATTATTTAATATTAAGTATTTGCCTGAAATTGCAACAAAAATTCACATTTCATTAACAACTTTGAATCATGGTAGCAACCTCTAAATGATAGTTTGTCCTCAATTTTGTACAGACTGTTTTCTTTAGCATTAATGAACCAAATTAAAGGGGACCCGAAAAATCGGAGAAGTCCCTATTTTTGCATCACCCTAAATTTTATATATATTATATATATATATATATATAATATATATATATAATATATATATTATATATTATATATATAATATACTATATATATACTATATATAATATATATATATATATATATAATATTATATATATATATATATATATATTAATATATATATATATATATATATACTATATATATACTAATATATATGGTCAGCCTCCAGAAAGCAACATCACGTAACAAGAACAAACCAATAACAGGTTAAAGGAAAAATAAAATAGACCTTTTAAATTAATCCAGGAGACATTTTTTAACCAATGAAATTAAAAAAATAAATAAAAATAACTCTTTTGACAAATTTAAATTAGTTAAAAAATGTTGAAAAAACTTGTATGATATTCCCGTTTTCTGAGAATTCCAAGAAACTCGCTACTCGAGTGAGCAGCAGCAGAGGTGCCAAATGTTTCATTTTTTCCTTTTTTTAACTAAAGCAAATCCCACGGGTAAAACAAGAACGATAGCAAGAGTCGGGGTTTCTCTGCCCTACCGGGGGCCGACGGGGGGGACTCGTCCCCCCTCTGTCCCTCCGTCGGCTTCGAAAACTCCCTAAAAAGGATATAAAAGAAAAAATATTTTCTCCAAAGCGTAACTAAAATACTATTTGGCAACTTTCTGCTCCTCGGGAGGTATGTACGGATTCAAGGTCATTCACACCGAAGCTTGCACGATCTAAAATTATAATAGTATAATATAGGTGGTATTAATAAATTTTAGAATAAAAATAATTTTTTTTTAAGTTTCATCGATGAAATTGCTTGCTAATAATCAAAAAATGTTTATTTTTTTTCCTGTAGCTGTTATAATTTTTTTTAGTTACAAATGCATGATGCTTTCTGGAGGATTGGCATATATATATATTATATATATATAGTATAATAATATAAATGATATAATAAAAATAATATATATATAATATATATATATATTATATATATTATATATATATATATATATATATATATATATTATATATATATATATATATATATATATATATATATATATATATATATATATAATATATATATATATATATATATATATCAAATCTTTTTCGGCAAATATTTGTACTTAAAATACCCCCCCCCTCCCAAAAAAAAAAAATACTGCAAAAATAAATAATTTAAAAAAATTTACTTACAGATGCGAAAAACTCTTCTTTAAAGGAAGTTGGTCGTGAATTCACGCGACATTTGCCGATATTGTTAAAAGAAAATTCTGTAATATTTTTTCAAATGATCTTCCAATTTTGCCAGAAATAATTCTTAACTACTTTAACTGCACTTTCTTGATAAATCAAATTCTCAATGTCTTTCAACATTTTTGGATGTGGATTCGTCAGATTCTTTTAATCGAATAACTTCCTTCATTACTTTATCATTTATATTATCTAATTCCTCCTCATCTTTCATCAACTTGTAAGCGTCTACCATTTTCAGAACGGAATAATTTGTTCCAACACCATTTTTACATTTTTCAATAGTAATAAAACATTTGGGACACGTACGGATTTTCCAGAGAGGATATTAGTTAACACAAATAGAAACAAAAACGTGTTTCCACATTAATTAAATTTGGGGATTGTGTTTTGATCGAATTCCCTTGTTTGCCATCGAATTAACCTTGTTGCACATACCGCACGTTAAGATTTTCTCCATCTTGTACCTGACATTTATTATATATCTATAATATAATATATATATATATATTATATATATATATATAATATATATATATATATAATTTATATATATATATATACATATATATTAATATTATATATATATATATAATATAATTATATATAATATATATATATATATATATATATTATATATATTAAATTATATATAATATATATATAAATATAAGTTATATATTATATATACTAATATATATAAATATATATATATTATATATATAATATATATAATATATATATATATATATATATATATATATAATATATTTTGTTCTGACTCTTTTAGTGATGTGTAGCTATACCAACCCCCCATCAATTAACAGAACACCATTCCTAAACACAACTACTTTTCTAATACGCACACAAGACCAAGTTACTGCAATAGTAACTTATGATTATGCCCGAATATAAACTGGGTTTCGTAAAATTTATTGCAATAAATAAATAAATCAAAATAAATATATAAAACAGCCGTAAACCGCGTTATACCGTATTTCATATATAATGTAAATAATAAATATAAAATTAATAATGGATGGTTACGCTTTCCCCTAAATAAATAAAAATGATGATTCCTATCATATGAAGGTAAATACTAAATAAGTTTAAAATAGTAGTAGTTGAAACCACTACAAATAGTAGTAGTAATGATTAATAAAACTAAATCCACTAATAATGTTGCCTACACATTTCCCCAAAGAGAAGAAAATCAGTGGGTTGAAATTCGGTCAACCATGCGGGCAGGCAACTTTGATATGTCGTGTGTCAATATAATGCGTTTTTATACTGGGGTCACATTTAAATTATAAAATATAATTAATACTAGGTACTGATATAAAACCAGCTGATATATATAATAATATAATTATATATATATATATATATATATATTATATATATAATATAATATAATAATATAATATATATATTTAATATATATATAATATATTATATATATATATATATATATATGGGAAAGATTTACATTCCAAAGGAGCTTCGTTCGTATGTAGATATACCTGAAGCGCGTGACGTCATAGTCCAACGTCAGACTCTTCATGGGTCACGTTTGACTGTGACGTCAGAAGTTGCGTACTTTACGCTTGTCGTCATATATATATATATATATATATATTATTATATAATAATATTATATATAATATATATATATATAATTATATTATATATATATATATATATATATATATATATATACTATATATATATATATTATATATATATATATATAGTAAAACAAATGTCCCAAATGGTTTTTGAGGTTTATAGAGTACGAATAGATTGTGGCGAATAAAAGTACTCATTTTGGGATTTATTGTTTTTTTTGGGGTATATCACTAACGAAATACCCACGGGTAGTCCACCCCGATGTCAGGAGTCGGGTCTCGGCCTCTAGGTGGACTACGGGGGGACTAATCCCCCTCCGGGGATGGTCTCCGGAAACCCCCGCTCTTTGGTCTTTGGGTGTCACGGGGTTCCTCCGACCATCCCTCCGGGGTAAACGTCCCCCCCTCTGTTCCCATCGGCTCGAGCCCCTAAAAAGGGTTAAATATTCCATTTTAGGGGGCTCGTTGACTCACTGTGCGGCTAAAAGTAACCCTAAACTTTACTTGATCCTACTGTGCTGTAACTAGCCCTAACTTTTCTGATAGACGTTTAGTAGCTGCCTGGAAAGATTAATATGGCCTTTAATGTAGTTATGTAGTTTGGGCATATATATTATTATATATATATATAAATATATATAAATATAATATAATATTATATATATATATATATATATATATTTATTATTATATATATAATATACGTCAACAAGTTTGGCAAAAAAATACAATTTACATGTCAAAATAAGTTAAATTTCTCACCTTTATTAAACTGAAATGAAATATCGATTATATAAACCTTTTTCTTCTAATCTTTACTTGTATTACTGCAGAACAGGCAATATAGGACTGTCAACACCTATTAAATTATTTTAAATATAAAATGAACATTATTAATTAGTGATTAGATCACACCTTGTCACAGTAAAAAATATGTTAGAACTGAGCAAAGTTAAAATTATTTCCTATATATTTAGCAACTCTGTCATGTAGCTAGTTTTATTACAATATTCGCCAAAAGAGCAAGATTTCAAAACACTATTCAAACAGACGAACATTATATATATATATATATATATATTATATATTATATACATTTAAGCTCATAAAAAACTAGCTATATACTATATATATATAATATATATATATATATATATATATATATATATATATATCTGTAATATACGCAGTGTGACGACAGAGTATAAAGCACTTACGCAAACCCACGTCACAGTATGACGTCACGCATTCATTTCAGCTATACGTACATACGAACGAAGCTCCGTTTAAATATATATAAATGCCATGGATACATAATATATATAATATAATATAAATATATATATCTATTATATATATATTATATATTATATATATAATAATATATATATATGGTCAGCCTCTAGAAAGCAACA
>JABUQX010035856.1:0-15076 GCA_015478945.1 Trachelipus rathkii | reverse complement strand
TAAGCTCTAACTTTTACAAGTGAAAAAAAAATACTTGTTCCTGTTCATAGCAGGAGAATATGGCTGTGCGCCATAATGCTTAGTCCGCCTTTAAAAAATTGTGCGCCTATAGCCTACGAATTGATAGTGCGCCATATGCGCATAGGCGCATAGGCGCAGTTGAATTTTTAACGGTATTTTCGGCATTTAAAAAAATAAAATTATTCTATGACAAAATGAACTAAAGAAACAACATTCACATTCTTATCGCTTCAAGCCCGAGTTCTTAGTTTGTCACAATAAAGAATCTCTGCAGCGTGAATGCTCTTCTACTTCTCCAATTAAGGCTAGTATGTGATTTGACACTAGTCACTCATAATTTTGTACTCTTAAAAAAAAAAAATTCCCATTTGCGTCAAATATGGCCAATCTCCATCAGTGAAATTCCTTTCGACTGATTGGATATGTGGATGAGTAGAAATCTAACATTCGTTTATTGTCCATTAACTTGCCGCAACTCCAATTTCTAGAGTTCTGCTATTTGGCTTTCGCTTCCTTTTCTTTCTCAGATCTAGCGGAATGATCCGACAAAAAATACTATGCCATGTATCAACAAAACTATTATCATTCGTTTTGTCTGTTCAACTAATAAGAGATCTCGTTTTGCAAACTTTGCCACTCTGCGATCATAAAATTTACTGTACATACAACTTGCCAGTTTTATATACCGACATTCACTAATCCAACCAATCCTTAACTTCTTTTGATAAATCGGAATTTAGATCAATAAGTTCTTAAATGATAAATGAGAAAAAAAAACCTTCAGCACTTAGAAGAGTTGCATCACTTGCTGCAAAGTTTTTTTTTAATATTATTATTCAATTTCGATAGGTTTCAAAGCTAGAACAGTATCACCTAATTTACGACACACTGCCTCACGTATTTGATTATTCAATACAGTTTTCTTGGTGATATAGCTCCAAGAATTATTCGGTCTTAGCTATCAAGCTATTCTATTTAACATTAGAATCCAGTAGCAGACTAATCCCTTCAAGATTGTGTGTGGATTTAATGTAACTGAAGAGTATTTTATTTCGAGGGAGACTTTCTTTCTTACTATATTATGTTCCCTTTATTATAATATTGCTGCAAAAATATTTTAGATTTTCCTGCCACTGGAAAAAGGGAAGGTAACAAAGATGAAAAGAGTTGAAGGGCTAGCAACGGAGCGAGTAGCATGTATACTTTGTATAGTCTACACTGCAATTTTAAACTAGTTAGTAATTAAGATTGACTGTTGAAATATACTCTACCTCTGCTGAGTTAGTTCAGCCTCATACAGGCTCATGTTTGTGCAGCACTTATTAATATTAATTATTATTTAAATAATTGACACCGGAATTTCCCGGAAAACCCGAAAAATTGCGAAGTATATCCCGCATATAAAATTATGTTGGATCCCGGGGAAACATTCCCCTAGTCGTAACCATTGCATTTCCGAATGCCTATTCGGATGATGTGTAGTTTTTTCAGTCCTTGGAGAAAATGAGAACATTGAGCAACTGTGAAGCTAAATGTCGGTTAGAATATGATTATTAGTAGGTAGTGGACCACAACTGTTTGTAAAATGGGAAAACGGCACTGAAGTAAATTGAGGGGCAATCAATAAGATTAGTGACATGATTGCGCGAGAATGTGACAAAATTTCAAACTGGAGAAAAGAAAGATGGCGCAACATTTCATTGTCATAGTGCATGGATGTCGCGGCAAAATGAGAATCTGCTAGACAACCCTATTGACGGTTGAACCTGTGAGAGGATTTACCACTTGGCACCACCAAACAAACAGGTTTTATATTCTCAGTTTATCTCCCTGATCACCCGTTAAAACACATCTGAAAACCTTTGATAAACGTATGCAGGTGTCAGTCGACAAGGTATTGAGAATCGCTGGCGTCTGCTGCAGTCAGATGAGTGATGCTACCGCAACTCCATTCAGCTATACAAAAATTACCAATAACTACGACATTAAAAGAGTTCCTGCAGAGGGTTGATGATGTTTTCTTCGAGAGTGAAATCACGACTAAAAAAAACTTTGTATTGATGGAAAACAGGGAGCAAAATGAATACCGACAAGTAATCGACCAAAAGGCAATGATCCGAATGCACAATTTAAATATATATAAATATATATATAATATATATATATATATATATATATATATATAAATACTTATATACTATATATATATATATATATATATATATATATAATAAAATATATTTTATTTCTAAATAATATATAAATAATATATATATATATATATATAAAAAATATAAAATATATATATAATATATATATTATATATATAATATTATTAGATATATAATATATATATAATATAATAAATATATATATAATATATATATATATATATATCATTATAATTATATATATATAATCTATATATTATATATATATATATATAGTAATATAATATATATAATAATAATTCTTAATACTATATATTATATATATTAATATATATAATAATATATAATATATATAATTATTATATATATATATATATAATATATATAAATATATATACTATATATATAAATATTAATATATATATATAATATATATATATATATATAATATATATATATATATATTATAATATATGCCGGCCATATTCCTCCGAATGGAATAACCATTGTCTGTCCGTAAAACTCGTCCCTTGTTTGCGTTTCGAAAATAGCACTAAAAAAAAACAAACACTAAAAAAAATCCCTACAATTCTACAACATAGAAGATTCGATTTTGTTCAAAACCGTGCAAACACAGAAATACACAAACACCTAGAATATACACAAAAAATATACATTAGAATCGAACACCTAACCTAAACTTAAAATCTAACCTAAGCGAACTGTTCTATTGCAAGAATTCTTCTTAAACGAAAAGCTTCTTCACTTTCCATGATTGTCAATACTCTTTCAAAATAGCAAGAAATTTTCTAGCAAATGGAAATTTTTCTTTCATCCGGCAGGTGCATCTTTTACGTCTTCACGTGAAGTTTTATTCTTAAAGTTTGTGAAACTCCACATAAATCGTATAAAAAAAAATGCTTTTTAAAAATTCAAAGTTTCGAACCACTATTTTATCTTCGAAAATATATTAATTATGTTATTTCCCAAAGAACTGGTGAAACATATAATTAAATAAAAAAAGTTAAAAATTGAAGAAATTTAATTCTCTGTAATATAATCATCGTTGTTATGACGTCACCGAAGTGATCATGTTTCCAAAACATGTTTCTTCCTTTTTAAAACATACCTATATATAATATACTAATATATATATAAATTAATATATATTATAATATATACTATTATATATTATATATATACATACTTAAATATATATATCATATATATATATATCTATATATAATAATATATATAATTATAAAATATAATAAATATATATATATATATAATAATATATATATATATAATAAATAATATATATATAATAATATATAATAATATATATATATAACTACTATCAATATATAAGAGAGTATATAATATATTAAGAAACTATAACCACTAAAAAACATGATTAATTAAATACCTTTATAGGGACAGAAGAGCAGCTAAAAAAGGTGATGAAATTCAGAATGGCAAGGATTCATTGATTTCTCGTCGAAAATGAAACTCAAGAACTAATTCGATTTGCGAAGAAAAAACTTGACAAACTAAAACGTCTCTAATCTAAACCGACTTAACCTAACCTACCATACCTTAAACAACCTCAATCTAACTAACTTAACTACCACTAACTAAACCTAAACAAAACCTGTATCTAAATAAAAATCTTTTTCTAATTATAAGAAATTAAAAAAAAAAAATCGTATTGAAGAGGAAAAAAAAAAAAATAAATCGAGATGCATTAAGCTTTGCCTGGTTGGGTTTTCCATGTTTATTTCTGGCCCCCTCCTTGAAAATACCCAGCCCGGCAGTAGTGGTAGATCTTTATATATATACTAAATATACATATATATATATACATATAATATATAATATATAAATAATACACAAAAATAATATATATATGTATATACCTATAAAAATATAAAAATTTATAAAAATATAATTACTAACTATATACTAATTTAGTTAATACTACACAACTAATAAATATCTCAGAGGAATCTAGCCGTATACCATTATCACCAGCTAATAATTGCTATTATGACTATTTCATATCACCGAGAACCATTGGTAATTCTAACAACAATGATTATGTGTCAGTAGCAGTTCAACAACCCATTCTAAACACAGTGTAGTGGATGCTTCATCACAAATAAATATTTCGGAGGACCCTACTCGTCTACCATTATTACCGGCTAATAATTGCTACTCTTACAATTTTCATTATCAAAAGAATTACTGATACTCACCAATATTGCGAGATAAGACTAGTTACAGGCAATCAGTATCACCAAGTAAAACTCTAACACAGTTAGATACTTATACTACTACTTCATTAGGAGAAACGAGTTCTCCAAAAGAGTCCAACAATGAAATACCTTCCTCCTGTTGAACCTTTGATCAGAGACCAAATAAAAGTTGATGAGAAATTATGTGATGAGATATTCAAAATCTATGTAAATGGGTTGAGGCAAAAAAAAAAGTCCTTAAAAAACTTAACAAAAACTTCATCGCTCTATTTATTTCAACTAATACATTAACTTGAGCAAGATTTGTACTTTCAATCATGATCTAGTTTCAATCTTACCAATGCATTTCCTTTTGGAGCTTTAAAATGATACCATTCTGTTAGTAATTCACCCAACGTTTTCTTAGTATCATCAATAATGGCATCCATTCTATAATTTGAAGTAACTCGCCACTTTTCTTCCACCTCAATCCAAGGATCAGAATAACACTTTAGCCACTCTATAGCTGCTTTAACTTTCTGCGGACTACTATTATAGATATAGTTACTTATCATATAAGTATTAATACTTTATATTATATTATATATATAATTTATATATATATATTTTATATAATATATATATATATATATATATATATATATATATATATATATATATATATATATATATATATATATATATATATATGATTCGGCCGTCTTCGAGTGTGGAAGCAGTGGAAACCAGAGGGGATGCGAGAAAGAGAAGGGTCAGGGAAGAGATTTTTTAAAGAAGAAGGAAAGTCTGAAATGACATACTGGAAAGAAGAACAAAATCTGAAGAGTTGACTCAAAAAGTATTCTGACATTTTTTCAGGAGAGATGATGTTTATGATTTCAAGTAACTCTAACTTTATAAAAGGCGAATATATTTTTATCATTTCGGAATTTATACATTGCAAAATTTTTACATTTGAATCTATTTAATTAATCTGGATTGGAGGAGCTACAAATTTCAACTTTATTCTTTTTGCAGTTTTGGATAATTAATATAAGTATAATAAAGAAAATTTAAAATATTGCATTTGTGGCAGGTTCGAAGCTGCTTTGTTTTGAACGTCGAATCGAAGAAAATGTTCCAAATTCTCTCTTCTCTGTGCGGGGCTGAAAACCCCTCCTACCTATTGGAACTTTTCGTGAGAATGTTGATAGTTGATAAAAATTATCTACCACCACCACCACCTCTGCAGCATGCAGACATGGTGTTATGCTGTTAATAAATAAATAAAATCTCAATAATATATTATATAATATATATTAGATATACTATTATATATATATATATATACTTATATATTAATATATTATATATATAGTATATATATAATAATTATATATATAAATATCTATATTATTATGTATACTATATATTATAGATAATATAGTATATATATAGTATATATATATATATATATTTATTTTATATATATATATATATATATATTGTATTATATATAGTATATATATTAGTGATGGACGAGTCATTTTTTGGGGAGGGTCCAGTCAATGTCAATTGTGATGACGTTTATTTAAAATTTAACAGCCTATGGTTATACAATAAATTGAGAACAGCTTAAGTGTATTAAATTTTACTTCCTTTCAATTTCTATATTAAAGAAAATCTCATTTAATTTTTAGGTAAATGGGCGTTCGCCCTGAAATGATCAGTATTCATATGGTCTGTATTAGCATAGAACATACATTTCTCGGTTAGCAGTTATTACGTCTAGCTGATACAGTTCCAATACTGCTAAAATCTCTACTTTTCTCCCTCTCTACGAAGGTGGTGATGATAGATAATTCTGTGCAACACATGATAAATATTAAAACTTTTTTTGCTTTCATTTGTCCACCATTCGAAGATTCTAGTTTAATTATTTTTTTTAAATAGTTACTAATGTATCTTGTCAACTTTTTCTTTAATTTTATAAAATTTATGCATTTATTGTTACGAAAACCTCTTTATATTTGTCACAGCATTGAAGTATATATATATTTATATTATATGTTATACTATATATATATATATATATGTAATATATATATATATTTATAATATCTTTAATATATATATATATAATTTATATATTATATATAATATATATTATGTAGATATATATATATAATATATAACGTTATATATATATACGTATATATATATATAATTATAATTATTAACCTCCTCTTCCTCCCAAGATTGGGGGGATTAGGTGCTAAACAGCATTGGAAAGAAAGTAGTAGAGAATATGAGGGAAGTCGCAGAGGAAGCCCAGCCTACCGCCCCCTTTATACCTTTGAGTGAGATGTCGCAGTCAGAAAAATCACCCTGAGGCTCGATGGACTATGCGAGGATCCTCACTATAATCTCACATTACATTGATCTCCTCAAGAGCATTCCTTTACGAATCATCACTTTTCTTCGTTCTCCAAGCGTCGGTACCCAACCAACGTCTCCACTATAATTCGTACCGGCGTATATTCCATCTTTCAACATGACCAAAACCATTCAGGTCACTCTCATTTACTCCTTTCTTCACACCACACAAGCCCTAATATGCTTCATCTCATTTTAATCCATTTCTGCTCACACTAACACCACGAGATTGTCCATCTGAACACATTGTAATTTTGATATATAGTATATTATATATATATTATATATATATATATATAATATGTATATATAATATATAATAACTATATTATATATATATTATAAAGTATATATACAAGTTTCATATATTATATATTATATCATATACTATATATATATATATATTTCTTCGTCTTCGTCACGCTTCCTCTTTGCCCAGATTGGGGTAGGTGCCGCTACAAGCCATGGAAAAGAAAGCAGTAGGAGAACATGCCAACGTCGAAAGAAGCCAGCTTACCGCCCCTCTGTACACTTAATTAGGAGAGCTCGTCACCAGACAGGAATACCACCCTAGAGCATCTGGGACCGCGACGAGACCCTCACTATGTAAATGTCAAGTAAGGTTCCTCCCTGGCCAGGTGACCAAACGATCCCCCATAAAACCCGCATTCTCTCCATATGCCAACTTTATTCTCGCCTCTGCCACACTCACATTTCTCTCTTCAGACATTCGTTCACCGACTCATTCCACTTTTTCTTCGGCCTCAGCCGGTCGGTTGCCAACACACTCTCCACTATACATCGCTTAACCAACCGACTCATTCATCCTTTCCAGACCAAACCATCTCAACAATACTTTCTTTAATCGCTCCATTTCACTCTTTCTTCCACAAACTAACTCTCTAATGACGTCATTCTCACTTTATGTTCTACTTTACACCTAGATTGCCCCCAAAGATGTCCATCTTGACACATGACTAAAGATCTATACTCTTATTCCAGACCATAGTTCAGTGACGCATACATAATAACACGAAGTAACACATACCTCATGTAAGGACTCTAGCGCACTCAAGACTTACTCCTTTACATTCACAACGATTTAATTGCACCAGCCACCTTCCTGCCTTTCACAACTTTGCTTCCTACTACATACTGCATCATCCGTTCCTTCTTCCAACACATACCCTAAATATTTAACTCAGACACCATGCTCGCTGTCTCATCTAACATAACTTCACATGAGGACTGTCCTCCACTCACACCTATACCTTACTCGTGACTACGTTACTTTCAGACCCTCCTTTTACATACCCTGCCAATCTTCTCACTCAATCCTCTAAAGTCTCTTAGACTCAGATCGCACACAGACCAATCATCGCATGACAATAGGTAGGCAACCCTCCACTCGCTCTCCATTCTCCCATCATTCTAAGACCATTTCCTGCCATCCCCACTCGAATTCTTCAATAACCCCAATCCATGATACACATTGAATTAACCAAGAGAATAACACCAACCCTGTTCACTCCGTATTAATTAAACAATCAGCCTTTGCACCTATTATTCTTACACACGCTGTCACTATCAGTCATACATACTTTTGCATTACATTCAGAAGGCCTACCACAACACCATATTATTCACTAATACTGCCATAAGGCTTCCCTATAACTCGATCATACGGCCTGTGTATCCATAAAACCATAAATATTATTATTCTTCTTCCCTCATTATTCTCAATCAGTTTGTTGTCAATGTAAAGATTTATGATCCACACAATCCTCTTACTCACTTCTAAACGCACCTTGCTTCCTTCACCAATCAGTCTCAGTCACTCGACGCACTCTTCTGACCAAAATTACCAGCATATACCTTCCCGACAACACTCAATAAACTCCTATTCCCTCTATAATTCTACAGATTCCCCTTTTCTCCATTACCCTTATACAAGAGGGTATATTACGCTCTCCTCAAGAATCCTTGGAAACTAATACCCGTCCATAACGCTTTATTACACACTCCAAATCGCATCAATCACCAATCTCGCTCCGCATCTGATCATGTCATAGTTACGTCCTTCTCTATACTGGCAGATTTACATTCTTCAACTTTCTCACTCTACCCATTACCTCTCCTTACTAATAACCTATCCCCAAAATACCTATTTTCTTCTTGCACCATTCAAACCACACATTCACTAAAACCTCATCATTACTGTTAATATGTGCAGATTTTCGAAGTTGTTCTTTCCACACTCCCTCACATCCATTCATCAGTTACAAAAAAGCACCATCGCCTATTCATTATTCTAGCAGATTCCCTTATTCTCATTCTTAACCTTTCGCGCTTCTCCAGAAGAGGCTTCCTAGGTCCTGGTATGTCCTATCACCTCCTCCAAACTGTTCAAATTTACCTCTCGTTTTCTCCTACGTATACACCGTTTAGTATTTCGTTTTTCCTCCTTATATAATTCAAGCATCTTTCTTTTGAATTATTATCTTTTAGTACATTCAACCACGCTTCTTTTTTACCTTTTAACGCTGTGATAACCTCTTCATTCCACCATTCGCTGTTCACATTCTTACTCCTATTTAGCACATCCACCCACTTTCTTGCACTACACCAAGATAACAATTGCTTCTTCATTTGCCCCCAGGATTGTTCAGTATCAGACTTCGTTCACAGCTCAACGATTACTAGCGAGCGGCTATTACATACTTATCCTTTTTTCTCTTGCTTCACTTAACTTCGTCACCTTAATTTTACCTACTTCCTTTCGTTTCACCTTCCTCTCCACCAGCCCCCCAACTTAATTTTACAGAGAACACATAATGATCCGATAATCCCTCCCTAAAGCCCTCACTGATTTAACATCCAACACATCTTTCAACATCTCTTCTCACCCAACACAATTCAATGCATCCTTTCTCACTTCGATTACCTCCTCCTACACCACTCTAGTATTACTTATGGATACTCTTGTGTTAAAAGAGTATTACTTACAAACATACCTCTCTCTTCACAGAAATCAATCACCTTCCTTACCTTCTCATTTTCTCCCCCCACCCCAAACCACCTGTTATACCATCCCTTTTTGGATCACCTATCCAACCTTCAGGTCCCCCACACTATTCAATCTGAAGCTCCTATTCACCCCATCCAGAACATCATTCAACATATCCAAAAAATCGTACTCTCTTCAACGTTTCCTCAGATGAACATACGTCACAACCACACACACCTTTGCCTTTTCAAACTCATTAATTGTTAACCATTAGATTTCTAGGACTCACACACACAAAGTCGACCATAGCTTTGTACCACAGGTTCTGTGCACAAGATTGTATCTTCTCTCCCTCTCTCTCTTTCCACACCAGGACGCACAATTTCACATCAACCACTTATTTCACCTTTCCTTTCATCTTTGTTTCAGTCACAGCAGAGCAAATCAGAATTTGTCCTTTCTAATACATCATCACCTCTCTGTTCGCGTTCCCCCCTTCCCCATTCTTCGTTTCCCCCCCCGCTCTCCCTATTGTCTCCTCAACATTTATTCCTCTGACATTCCAATGTATCCATCCAACCGATTCATACAATTTCGCGAAAGTTAGAAGGTCGTTTACGGCGATCACGACCATCGCCGGGAGGTGGGGGGGGGGGGGGGGGGGGGGGGGGTGGCATTGCATCAGCATTCTAGCAAGAGATCAGTGGTAGTGGCAGGCAACCCAACTCCACCGCACCCTTAGTCGACTTCTACGACACGCAGACATACGATGTGGGAAATTCTTTCTCCCCCGACACAGGAATATGAGTAGTAGGATGTCACTCAGGTTTTGGACTTCATGAAGGAGATGATGGTGATGAGACTAGGGTATTGATATGTTGGCTGAAAGGGTGGTTAGTAATATGTTGCCTGGAGGAGGGATAAGTGTTTGAAGAATATGAACGCAAAAAGAGAAAGACGCACCATTAAAAATGGGAGGTAATCTTCATCGTTCGAGTATGCGTGTACTCTCCACTCATATATATATATATTTTATATATATATATATAATATATATATATATACTATATATATAATATGATAATATATATATATATAAATATATATATTATTATATATATATTATTATATATCTGTTTAAATAAGCCTATCTGTTCAACTACCAACCCTATGTAACAGTAACAAACTCTTGTTCTCACCTTTATGTTCTTTGCAGATTGCTTATTGTTAATGCCAAAAAAAAATCCTCTTTACAGTTATTATTATTATAGTAAATAGTATGGTAAATAACGTTGTATTAAAAAACAATGATATTGGAGTGATCCAGTTAGATTTAGAAAATCCAGGAACCATGTCTATGTAGGATCCTTTCACAAAGTCTACTGGGCCCAGTTTCTCTGCTCCCAGAAACCCCCTATTTCCACCGACCTTCTTCTTCTCAACAAACACTCCAACAGTTTCCGTACCTTTACTTGTAGCTTACAATTACCATATTATTAAACATGATATATTTTATATATATATAATATATATATATATATATTATATATATATATTATATATTAATATATTATATTATTATATATATATTATTATATTATATATAATTTTATATATTATATTATTATATTTTTATATATATGTATATATAAATTTTATATATATATAATAATATATATATATATATATATATATATTAATATATTATATATATATATATATATAATATATAGTATTATATACTAATATATATATATATATATGAACGCCTCGTGGCGCAGGAGGTTGTGTCAACCGCCTTCTCATACGAGAGCACCGCTGGGTTCAATCCTCTGCTAGCAGTTGGTTGTTATTACCTGGGGCAGAATTAAACTTGACTGCGAACACGTTGTGGCGCTGGTTTGGATACCGCTTAAAGTTCGATTCCTTGTGGTCCCCGTGTTTTACCCGCTGCAATAGGGGATAAAGCACGTAATAGGTAGCTTTTTTTTATTTTTTTTTTTTTTTTAGTTATATATAAAATATATATATATAAATATATATATTATATATATAATATATATAATTATATATATTATATATATTATAATATATATATATATATTATAATATATATATATATATATAGTATATATATATATATATATCTATATGACAGATTATAGTATATTAATATAAAAACCCGCAGTGACTTGAAAAGGAAAAATGAAGAAAAAAAAAAAAAAACATACCGATTCGCCAGTGCGAGCGAAGTTAGCCCACATCTGTACCTCCACTCGACGAGGTGGGTATTTAATGAATATATATTATATATATATATATTATATATATATTATATATACTAGATCATATATATATATAATTTATATTATAGTAATTATATATTATATATATATATATATAATAAATTATAAATTATATATATATATAATATAAAATATATATACTTATATATATATATAATATATTAGTGGTTGCCCGATAACCACAATTTTCGGTCCGATACCGATACGATTACAGAGTACTCACATATTTTCGCTACCGTACCGATGGCCGTACCGAATACCGAAAATCATTTTTAAGTCCCGATACCGATACCGATACCGATACTTTTACTCCTATAAATGTGCCTAATATAATAATATATATTATATATATAATATATATATAAATATACTATATATATATATAGATATATAGATATAAATATATTAGTGATGGAACGATTTAATCGTCAGCGTCATCGTCCATCCGGCAGAAAATCGGCATATTTTTTCATACTACATCAGTCAATCGTCATCGTCCATCGGCAAATTATCGCGAATTATCTTTCACCGCACATTAATGACACAAATATTAAGAATATTGGAGATATATTGATAAACTCAATAATCCAATAATAATAAGTAATAATCAATAATGGTAATAATAAGTTTAATAATAATAATAATTAAGAAATTATATAAATTACAAATTAATTTACATACTACTATAACGAATACCTAACTAGGTAAATATTATTATTCTAGATTATGACTAGATTTATAGTATATCTATATGACTAGATATATATATATATAATACACATATATATATATATCTCCCATTTGGCTTTTGGTATGTATGACCATCAGTTCCTAATGTCGCCATTCTGTTGGTTCATAATCTACAACTACACTACTCCAGACAACATACATATACCACTTTACTTATATCCACAACCTCTTACTAGACACAATCTGTACAGACATCCCTATCCTTATATCCATACGTGTAGGCGAGAAAAAATTGCTCACATCGTATGTCCTGCGTTGTCGTAGAAGAGCGACTGAGAAGACACAGGTGGTTGTTAGACGTTGGCTGCCACTAACCATTATCTTTTGCCAGTTGGTAATGCTAATCGTGCAGGCCTCGGGAAGGATCGTGATCGCAGTACGCCCCCTTCTATCTTCGGCCGAAAATGTATGAATCGTAATCATGTATATGAAAATGGTCAGAGGACATAGAATGTCAGCGAGAGATAGGGAGAGAGGTGAATGGACTGGTATATTAGGACAAGGGGCAAGTTTGATTTGCTCGCTGTGACTGAAACCAAGATGAAAGAAACGCCGTGAAAATGAGTGCGTCGTAGGTGTGGAAACGTATTGTTGTTAGCTGTTGGAAAGAACGAAGAGGGGGCATAGCAAGGATTTGCAATTCGGATGAGTGAGTTGTGGTAGAGAGCTATGGTAGTTGTGTGTGTGAGTACTAGAGTTCTAAAGGTTAAATTTAAGTTTGAAAGGTCAAATTTAGTGATGAGTTGCGACTATGATTCCATCTGCAAGGTAATAGTTTAGAAAAGAGTACGATTTCTGGGATAATCTGAATGATGTTTTGCATGGGGGGAATAGGAGATTTCAGTTCATTTGACACATATCTGCCCATTCAAGGATTTTTTTATGACAGTTGTCACACACCACGGCAAGCAACAGCCCTATGCAAGGAGAGGTGTATTACTCTCAAAAGTTTACCCTCTAGCGCAAATTTACGCATTATGAGCACAGGAACGCAGGCTTTAAAGTGAGGGGTATTAAATGCAGTAGGAAATAAGAGATGGAAGAGATTTCACAAACAGAGTGGTGAAAGAAGGAAAGCACCACAGCAATAGGCTGGAGTTACAATGTCAACACAATACTCGTGCGCATTACAGCAAACCTATTGGCTCGAAGGGCGTCGTAAAGGTTGGTGGTACGCGAGTGATAAGTTCCTCGAGCAACTTGCCGCGGCGGTACCTATAGGTAGAGATAAAGCACCCAACATCGCCTCGCAAGATTATAAGAATTCTATAAAATTTTTGCCGTTGACTCAACCCTGTCCACATGTCCAAAAGCCAGGTAAACCAGAGCCCCCCCCCAGATATGAGGAGCAGTACTCCATTACATGGCGGATGAAGAACATTTTGAGTTATAGCGGAGGCACTGAGAAAAGAGAAGTCTCACAGTCTAAACAAAATTCCCAGTTTCTTTGAGCCACCCTAGGCACGTTGTGATGTGAGGTTTCCAAGACATTTTTGTTCATTAAGGCCAAGAATGTTTATATTGTCACCACAAGAGAGACGACAGAACCGTCGAAAGAGACAGGAAAGTTAAAATTTATTTTGTTCTTTTTTTTTTTTTTTTTTTTTTTTTTTTTTTTTTCGAGGAGGAGATTTGTAAAGTTGGGTTTTTAAAGAATTGAATTTCACAAAGTTAGATTCTATCCATTCAGCGAGATAAAATTCGGGAAAGATTAAGACGAGACGGCCAATTCCAGAAGTAAAACGCTGGGAGTAGAATTGATATGAGTAAAGACTATGAAGGTCGAGTTCATCGGAATACGAAGTGAATAGAGTAGAGGTACAGTGGAGAAGATCATTACATGAAGTGGAGATAAGACAGAACCCTGAGAACACCACTATTGACAGAAAGAAGAAGAAGTCGCCCCATACAACAACAGCCGATATTAGGCGATTTGAAAGAAAGCTAGATATAAGTAAGCGAAAGAGAAGGAAGAAACCCAAAGGAGGGGAGCTTGGAGAGCAGTGACGGTGCCATACTCGGTCAAATTTGCTTCTCGATATGTCAAGCGCCACCACCAAGTCTCCCTTAGTTCCTCAAGAGCAGCAAAACACTACAACCGGTTAGATAGGAATCGTATCATCGCAGCTAGGACATTCGTAGCACACG
>JABUQX010035855.1:2500-23223 GCA_015478945.1 Trachelipus rathkii | reverse complement strand
TAGTACTAATTTCTTTTTACGCTTCGAAAAATCAGCAGAAAGATATCATTGTTAGGTTTTGTTAAAAGAAACAAGTTACTGTGTATACTTAACAAAACACCTATCTATAACCTAACATTAATGGTCCTAAACGGAATATTAAACAGTTAAACTTACAACTATATTATTTAAAGCAAATGAGATTTCGTTGTCTCTCAGATATTCAATTTCTTTTACGTGTTCAAAAATCGAGGCTGTAAGTTATGATTAAGTTTTCTAAAGTAGGACAGCAGATTATATATAAACCTAAACACGTAATGGGTCCTAAATAGAATTTAGAAATAAAAAAAATCGGTTCATTAATTATATTTTATATTGAGAGAGATTTGGCGTGTTTATTTAGCCCTCTCTACATGGGACGAAAGATTTGTTTAAAAAAAATGATTATCGGAAAAAAATTATCGATATCTGATAGGATTACCGCTAAACTAAACTAAAAATTACCATATAATATATATTATAGCTATAGGTATATAGGATTATATAATATATATATATATATATTATATATATATATTATAATATATATATGGCGAAAGAAGAAAAAAACAAATATAATATAGGAAAATCAATACATTGTTTAAATAAGTATGTATATATATGATATATATATATATTATATAATAATATAGTATAAACTATATATAACTATAATATATAATAATATATACTATTATTGTATATATTGTATTATTAAATATATATATACTTACAAAAATATAAAGATGTGAGAAAGTATATATAAGTTTACAAAAATAAATAAAAAAAATAAAAAAAATTATAAAACTTAAAATATATAGATTAATTATATATATGTAAAATATATAAATCATTATATATAATATTACATTTTATATATATATATCATAAATATATAAAATATATTTATAACAAAATGATTAACTTTTTATTTTACAAAAAAAAAAAATAAAAAAAATAAAATAATTTTTAATTATTTTTAAATTTTAATAAATTTAAATTATTATTAATTATAATTTTCTTTAAAACCTTTCGGTTACAAACCCTATAAAGATTTATTTACTATAAAAAAATATTATATAATCAAAATATGTTATTATATATATATATAAATAATATATAGTACTTTATATAGTAATATATATATATAAATAATTATATATTAAACCTATATATATATAAATAAATAAATTAGATTATATATATATATTATATATATATTAATCAGTGCTAATCCCTTTACCATTAAGAATAAAAAAAAATTAGATTCCATATCTTGCGCTATCTTTTCACGTAATATATATATATATATTATATATATTTATATAATTATATATAAAAAAATATAATATAAATAAAATAATAGTATATAATATATTAGATATATATTGCCTATAATTGATTAATAAATAAATTAAAAAACTATAATAAAAAATATAATCTTTTATTTGAAAAAATAATAATTATTATTTTTTTATTTTTTTTATTTTGTATTTTTTATTTTTTTTTCCTATATATTAAAATAAAAAATAATAATTAATATTAAAATGTATTTAATAATACTAGTAGTATCATAGTCATTTATTAAAGGATAGTGGTAATATAAATATGAATAAAAAGTTATTATAGTATAATAATTATTATATATATATATATATATATATATAATAATATTTACTATATATATATGGTTTTATATACTCTATATTATATATATATATATTATATATATTAATATAATATATTTTATATATATATATATAAATTATAAATATCCAAGCATATCGCATTAGTTAGATTTAATTATATATTATAAAATTATATATCAGTATTGTACTCCAGGTTTAAAAATAATATATAATTTAAGAAAACTTTATATAATATATTATATTATATATTATATATATGTTATATAGTGAGTATATATACTTTTTATAAATATTTTATTTTACTATATATCTATATTATATATTTCTATATAATATATTTATATACTCAAAAAAAATCTTATGTTTCCAAGAATCTTATATATTATATATATAATATATATATACTATAATAATATATATAATATTATATATAATATATATAATATATATAATTATAGAATATATAATATATATATATATATATATCAACTAATATATATAATAATAAATACCATATAAATTCTTCAATGAGTAAAGCAAAGAGAAATTGAGATTACAACTCGTTACTTGGTATTAATTACGACAATCCCCTCCAATTATTGCTTTTCGCCAAATATTTCTCATATGAATTAGAAAGAAAAGAACCGAACTTTTCTATCTCAACTAAAGAAATTAGAGAAAGTGTAAAGACTCTCTAGGGTGGGGAGAAGGCGTGAGGTAACCATTTCTCACTGATGAAAACGGCTTATGCTGCAATATAACGGTTAGAGAAAGCTTCGTTTGCTGAACATAAAGTTTACAAGCATAAAACATCCTTTGAATTTTAACTTTAAGTGATTCGTGTCATAATGAGTAAAGCTTTATTTACTATATATAATATATTCATATAGGTATATTTATATGAGTACCCTAATATATACCCTCCCATTGGGTATTATATATACTTAATTACTATTTGATAAGAGGATAGATATATAGATACTTACTTTATATTGTTCTATGTAGTATTCTATATATATATAATTATATATATATCTATATAATATAATATATTATATAATATATATATATAGTATATATATATATAATATAGTGTATATATATATTATATAAGTATGACTATACTATATATAACCATTGGCTTTATTATATTTAGGCCTTTTTTTATATATATATATATATATTAATATATATATATACTTATATATATAATATATATATTTTATTAGTATCTGACGGATTTGCTCTATAAAATTGGTTTTAGCTATATAGATGATAGCCTTATTTATATTCGGTTTTAGTAATATTACTATAATAATACCACCCATTGGTAAATTGTCACTTTTTAGGAGTATTTATATATATAAGCCTTAAATAACAATAATAATTGAATGCTATTATATTAACAACATTAATAATATAATAAATGCTAGGACCCTCTGAAATAACCTGAAATATATATTAGTTCATTAATGGATTATTAATAAATTCGTATATCAGATTATATGTCACGTTAATTATCTGAATTGGTGGATGTAAACGAGAGAGATTTGAAATTTGATTAAAAACACTCTCAGAGGAATCTAAAAACCGCCAGCAGAATGAGGCTTTCTCGGTTATTATAGAAGTTCATTAATTATATATAAAATTTTAGAGAAATTTTAAAGAAAAAGGGAGAATGGCTTAATTAAAAATTTGTCCCTTGTTTAACTATATATTCGAGCGACTAATCTCGATATTGTGGAAAACTATCCTTTATCTTGGAGAGTGTGTATTCTTGTTGGTACTCTTTTTTTTCCCCCCCGGTTTTATTAAAACGAGATGAGAATTGAATTTATCGTCTTTAATTTCGTTCTGGTTTTGGCCCTTTTCCCCCTAAAGGAATAAAAAGAGAGATCTCGTGGAGATGGTTTTAATTTAAGGACGGGAAGTCGATGTTTCCCAATTTGGCTTTTGAAGCTTTGTTATAACACCACTTAGAGGAATTAAAACGGGGGCCATCATGGCTCGAATTAAAGCCCTCTGATAGCCCCCAAAATTATTGGGGCTGTTGGTTGCCCCTATTTTAATCAACTTGGAAATAACGATTATCCTTTGATGGTTAGCAGCGGACAAGCTTCGTCTTAAGGTTTGTTCGATTAGAAACCACCTTTTTTCATGTAAAGGCCCACCCCAGGTACTGGCTTTTTTATTGAACTACAGCATCAAAAATAGATAGTGTTCGGTTTGGTGGATGTTAGAGCGCTATGGCTAGTTTGGTTTTGTGTCTTTAGTGTCGTGTTTTATTTTAAGTCTGGTTGAAATATTTTGGGTATTAGCGATAACAGTGTATCGGTTTTTGGATGCATTAGTCGAAATGTGTGATACCTCACCCAAAGGATTACTCTGTTAATATTTAGTTCATTGTGATGGGGTGTTATCTAAAGTGAATTTTCATTCAAATATATTTATATAGCCGATGATTACACTTATTCAGTTAATTAATGAAAAAGCTACATTACCTGTAAAGCCCCTTTCTTTTTCTTCTCGCTTAATGGCACTTAACCCGTAGTTTTTAAGATGTTTCAATCACTGTTTGAGCTATGGTTTTTGTTTATATTTTATTTTGTTCTGTTGTTTGGGGTAAGAGTAAGGATATTGGCGTAAGAGGTATATGATATTAATGTTATCTTTGGGTGAGGTCAGTTCTTCTGATGCGGATATATAAACGTCGGGTGTCGCAGAATCATCTCTTTGTTTGCTCCTCATGTATATGGAAGGGCAGTCGGTTGTGTGGCTCGCTATTGTTCTGGTATTATTGTGGGCTAGTAAATGCTGGCTCTCTCAAATTTTTTTCCATTTTTTTGAGACTACATTTTTGCATCGATTTCGTATTGATCTTTTAAATGTTCACGTGGCAGAGAAAAAGCTAAATTTTGTTGTTTTGTTAAGATAATTCATGGATCATTGGACCATTGTTGGAGACTTAGTTTCAGTTAAGTATTTGTTAAGTAGTGGGATATTATTTATTTTTTATTCATCCTAAACAAGATTTAGCCGCGCAAAGGAGAAGAGAAAATATAGTTTCGTTCTATAATAACTTTTTTATTTTGATGATTTTTTACAATTGTGTGGCGTTAATTGCGGACAGATTTTGTATTTTTGTTTTGCTTTTTGTAGGTGATCACCGTCGCGATAACAACATTTTATTTTGATGTTGTTCAGGAGTGGGATTCTGAAGGATGGGGTATTTGAATTGTATTTTAAAAAGTTGTATTTTTAGGAGTACCAGATATTGTGTCTTCAGAATTTGTGCACACGTTATATATATTGTGAGTGGGTGCCGCGCAAAGTTGCATTTATTGTTCTCTCGTGAGGGCTCTGGGCTCAGGCAATGTAATAACAAATAATTTGTCCCCAGGAAAGTATAATATAGATGATAGTATTTTAGGATATTTTATATTGCGCAGTTTGTTGTACTTTTTTTTATAATCAAAATATGCAGATTGATCCTGAATAATTGTATAATAAAATTGATTACATCACATCCTCAACTACCAACAAATATTCAGCATACAGTATAAAATAAGGCCACAAGCCTAATTCCCACGTATTTCAAATTAGAAATGTTTGGTTTTACCGAAGAGACTTACCTCTACGCCTAGTTACATACAAAAAATAAGTAAATGACTCCCAAACAATAAGTGCCAGAAGTCAACTTAGTAAGTGATAAACT
Source organism: Trachelipus rathkii (assembly GCA_015478945.1). Taxonomy (NCBI): domain Eukaryota; kingdom Metazoa; phylum Arthropoda; class Malacostraca; order Isopoda; family Trachelipodidae; genus Trachelipus; species Trachelipus rathkii. Next base: position 17,841 of record JABUQX010035855.1, on the reverse strand, counting down.
GAGAGGTAATAAGTAATGTAATGAAGAATAGTGAATATGTGGTGATCACCAGGATGAAGCTTATTGCCCCATACAAAATATTCAAAATTCAAATCATCCTAAACGACAGGCGCAATGGAAAACCCCATTCGAGTGTAAATTCCGGTGAACAATCAGCTCATATAAAAACTCTTTATACATATAATAATAATAGCTATCTAAGAAACAAAGTATGTAAGATTCATAATAGTCCGATATTCGTGGGAATACATTGTAAAACGATGAAATTGAAACAATAAGACGATTAGTGATGACGAAAAAAGAGACGATCACTTTGCAACAACTTTATTTGGGAAGAAATATATCCCAAACTCGTCATAAAGTAATACACTATAAAACCCAAAATAAAAAACCAGCACTCCCCGTCTCTTTTGTGACTCGCGGCCATTTAATAGTACGAGACAATTCAACTCTTGAATGGAAATACTATATAACAATTTTTGGCCTTCTGGTTAATCACAGCACCCTCTCCTCCGTACATGGTTCGTATAGGGAAAACTTTTCGCATAACCATATAATCCCTCGAATGATTTTATACAACAGCCTCATTCTATACAAGTGGCTCAGTTGCTCCTGACCATATTTAGTTATACTTTTAAGCGTTTGCACCCCCGTAATATACCAAATATTTGATACTCGAATATTTAATGCCGTACCTCGTACCTTACCTGCCCTACACCTCCTTGAAACATGTTTTATAACTTTCCTAATAAAAAGCAACCAGTTGCTGAGAACCCACTTCCGGGACCCTTTGTCCTCCCTCACTCCCTGAGTCTTGATTTCATCTCAGCAAGAAATAATACTTTCTCTAGCTCTTCAACCCATGAGACTCACTTCACGTTTCAAATACTGACCAATTCTACCGTCAAAATCATAGGAGCTTAAGTGGCAATTGTGTGGGCCTCCCGCTCTCCCCAACGCCTCGCTAAACCTCTTGCATGGACGTTTAATTCTAGGAACAAAGATTATGAGTATATTTTACCTAACCCCTTTTCCTTTAACCAACTGGCCACAATGGCTTACGGATAATGTCGAGAAATGATTCGTAGCCATCGCCTAACCACACAAAAATTTCAACCAGGATATCCTTAACTCTAATAAACAACATAAATCCCTCCATGTTCATCCTTCACCTACGGAATTATGGCGCATAATCAAAAACAATACCCTTTTAACAACGGTTACGTTCTTTTGAAAGATTCCCCACACTAAACTACCTCGAGTATACATGAAAACCTACCTCCCCCTCCACTTACATACACTGATATTCTGTCCATAACAAAAACAGCAAGAAAATAGCTACTCTAAACTGTTGCAACGAATTAATAAAGCGCATGTGAGCGCCATGCGCAAATATTTAGCACACCCCACCATCTCAATTCTGAAAACCATCTAAAGATTATCTGATGCTAGGAAACCCTTAAATAACTTTTAAAAAATCAAATACCCACCCTCCAATAATAAATATCGCCTACCTAATATAGCAAAACGAAAAAATGACTACCGAAGCTGGTTTCCCTTTATGCAATCCATACGAGAGAGAGAACCCAAATACACTAAAAACATTCCTTTCTTTTGGCACCCTATAAAAGGCTTTAACTCAAACCAACTCTATCAAGATACATATCTCGACTTCCCTCCTCCAAAAATCCAATCCATTAGCTCGAAATAACAATTACTTTCCAAATGAAAACACACCACATTCAGCCCCTAAATACAAAATCCCCCCAAAACAAATGCATTTTTTACCAAAATCCCTGATAAACGATCTTCCAGTACCCCTTTTCGCCCAAGTTTTGGAACAGATTTATTATCATAAGTCTCGCACGACACCCGACATATCTAATGACCAATGAATAAAGAGGATAGACGTCTGGTGAGCCGACGTTATATAGGGTAAATCATATGCGACACTGTAACTCGAATCGCTTTACACCAATATTGCACTCCAACAATGTGTAATTCAATCTCCTCTCCACCCAGACACCTTAAGTATACTCGTTTGAATCCATTAATGGCGTTAAAATTTTTAGTGCATATTATGGATATGAATTTACTCCAAAGGATCTTGCCACACTCTTTTTGTGAAGCCAGTATTTGGAAGAAGGTTATTTTGAGTTGTATTATAAGAAGGATTCCTGGGGCAAGAATGATTAGTATATTCGGCGATAGGCGTCCCGATACAAGTGGAAATTCTTGAAAACATTGAGGTGTGGTTCGTTGAGAAATGTCGGTGTTTTTGTATTGCAATGATTATCTGTAATTTCCTTTAATCAAACACCTGCTTATTTATAGTAAAATATGTAATCTTAAATAATTTGCATTTATATATAAAAAAATCAAAGTATTCTGTAAAATAAACTTGATTGTGTGTGTGTGGAGTCGGTATATTGTTGTCTGCAACACTAAAAAAATTAATTGAAGTCCGCTAAAAACAAATCATAGGTGTGCCCCACGCTAATGAGCCTATCTCTTGACGTATTAATTTGGGGGGCACGCCCTTGAAAAAGTTACATTACACTTCCCTTTACTAATGTAAATAGTAAAAGTCTCAAGTCTTGAGACCCCTGGGTTCTATCTCTATAACCCCTAAAAATGGGATTAAGGGATGGAGCCCCCCCTTTCAATCAGTTGTGTAAATGTTGTTGTAATAATGACAACCTCAGGAGTGATATGTGCTTTTTTTATTCTATGCTGTTCCCCTGAGTGTTTTCTTATAACCGGCGAACTTCAAAGTATTAATAAATTTGTATGACCAAGTTTCAGCAAAAAGTTATATATATTTCGATGTTAAGGATAATTTGTATATAATCCTTTATAGTTATTATATTTTTGTGAAAATAAATTAACTTCTGTAAGTAGTGTTTATAGGTTGCTCACTACTAAATTATTTTTAGTCCAGCAGCGCACTCTGCTAACTCTAGGGTACACCTACCCGTTTCAAAGTATATAGGTATTTATTTATATAGGACACGAGTGAGTGAGGATATGGAGCGTATTCTAGATATATAGTAAATCACCTTTGCGTTCAGGCATTACTTATTAGGATTTGATTTATATATATATAGTAGCGTAATAATTATATATATGGTATATAGTATTATATAGTGATATTATAATATATATATTTAGTATATATTATTTACATTGGAAAACGCTTTTATATCACTCATAGGCTCATACAAAGTAACACTATATATATATATATAATGATCCACTGAGTGAGTATTTTAGTATTATATATATAATACTATAATATATATAAATATATGAGTATAATATATATATATATATATATATATATATATATATATTAATTATATATATATAGTATATTAATATATATTTATATACTATATATTATATATATATACTAATGTCGAGTATAGTTTATATGAAATCACCATATACTCGTTTCGTTGCTTATGGTTTATGGAGTTATTACCAATCCTATAGATAATCGTTATATATATGGGTAGGGTTATTAAGTATTGTGAACGGATTTTGGTATTCAGTAGGAAATTGATATTATTATATGAGGTCCTTGCCTTCCCCGGTATATAGTATATATTATATATATATTTGTATATTTATATTTATTATTTTGTGCATATTAAATTCTATTAGTTTATGTTTAATTTATTTAATGGTATGTTGGTCATTCGTATTATCAGGAATCAGATTGGAACGGACAGATGGCGATCGATCGCCCTTCGGACTTATTTGAGCACTTTTGGAACCAAAGTTCAAACGAAACTAAGTGGGAAGATATTCACGGGTATAACTAATTAAAAAGGTGGGGGGGGGGGAGAAAATTTTGGAATTTTGCTGGGTATCGTGTAACTAAGTATTCCTGATTATTGAAATATGTAGATAATGATTTGCAATCAAAAAATGAGTGTTTTTGAAAAAGGGGGGGGGGGGCTTGCTTTTCGACTTGCATAATAAATAGTTTCCAAGTATTGTTTGGAATTATATTATGAAGGAAAATTAGTAGCATATATCTTCTCAAAATTTAATAAAATATCGGCCCGATACATATTTATCTTGTCCTATATTTTTAGTATAACTAAGGAAAATTTTGTACTTGAACGATTTGTCATCAGAGAGAAAAGGGTTTGACCTCGCGTGTCAAATCATTCTGTACTTATAGTCTTGCTTGATTTTTGACATTAAGATTTGAAATCAGAAATGGTTACATAAGGCTTCTCGCCAAATAAATATTTTACAACATGATAAGAGGTAGTATTTCAATGATAGAAGTAATGACTCGTGTGTGTGACAAAGCAAATATATTTGGCCGAGTTATGGAAAGTGGAAACAAATGAAAATTTGTGATTCACTCTCTTTGATGTGGAAAAGCTTTCCTTATATTGCTCGAATAGTTTAATCATAAAACAGATAATAATAATAATAATAATAATAATAATAATAATAATAATAATAATAATAATAATAATAATAATAATAATAATAATAATAATAATAAATAATAATAATAATAATAATAATAATAATAATAATAATAATAATAATAATAATAATAAAATAATAATAATAATAATAATAATAATAATAATAATAATAATAATAATAATAATAATAATAATAATAATAATAATAATAATAATAATAATAATAATAATAATAATAATAATAATAATAATCATCATCATAATGATCATAATAATAATAATAATGATCATAATAATCATAATAATCATAATAATCATAATAATCATAATATTCATAATAATCATAATAATCATTATAATCATAATAATTTATTTTTACTTTGATTATTTCCAAAACTTATTTCAAAGAATGGATTTTTTTTATGTTTATTTATTTTATATGTTTATTTCAGAGATTATTTTTATATGTTTTCATAATAACTTTCTTCTCATTGTGTTCTCTATATGAAAGGTATTTCACAAAGTTTTTTCATATTTTCTGTTTCCGTTTCATAGCATTGAAATGCAGCTTAAATATATATATATATATATATATATATATATATATATATATATATATATATATATATATATATATATAACTAATAATATATATATATATCTATAAATATATATATTTATTTATTAAATATATTAAATATGTGTATATACATATATAATTTAATATAATAATATTATATGTATATATATATATATATATATATATATATATATATATATATATATATATATATATATATATATATATATATATATATATATATATATATATATATATATATGGTAAAAAAGATTAAATGATGATGCATACTCTGTAATTTTGTTTATACCAATAATAATTACATGCCTGTGAAATATTTTCCTTCAAAGACAATGTTAACCTGTGGCAACTTGCTCACAAATATATATATATATATATATATATATATATATATATATATATATATATATATATATATATATATATATAATATATATATATATATTTTTATATATATATATTTATTTATATAAATATATATATATATATATATAATAATAATATATATATATATATATATATATATATATATATATATATATATATATATGCTATATATATATATATATATATATATATATATATATATATATATATATATAAAGATAAAAGAAACATTAGTTATTAATTTAGTAACGTTTATTTATATATTTTTATATATATATATATATATATATATATATATATATATACAGCTTATATATATATATATATATATGTATATATATATATGTATATTATTTTAGATATTTTTATTGTACGACTAATAACTTAATTCATAAAGTAGAAAACAATTATATTAATACTAATATTTATTGTAATTAAAATAAAAAGATAAGAGATAACTCAATAAGTTCACGTTAGTCGTGACTCACGATAGATAGCACCCGTTTACCGGGAGACACTAGAAGTATTGGAAAAATTATTACCAAGGCCATCAGCCACAGGCCCTAGGGCGGATATTGTATCGGAGATGGGGAGACCAAACCAAAGAACTGGGATGGAAGAATCCTAGTGTTTTCTTGAAATTTTCAGAGCCACCTTCCAAACCAAAGACATTGGGGATGAGGAGCTGGTAGTAGAGGTATAAAAACGAAAGTACTGCTTCTTGGTCCGTCGATTTAAGCAACGGGATCTAGATTCAGCCGCCTTAAATAGTATCAGGTTAGCGGTAGTAGGAGTTTTTTTATAAAGTTTCTAGAGCCTTTTCCTTTCGCGATTTGCAAAAGCGCTCTCTTGGGACCTCCGTGGAGCAGCAGACCTCATACGAGCTGTAGAACGTGGGATGCAAGATCTCGCAGCTGTGAGAATAGTGCCCAAATAGAAATCAAATGCCTGAGTCACGGATGGGAATCGTTCCACGGATTGAAACACTGTGAAAGCAGTAGATGTACAGAACGACGCCCAATCTGTCCGATCGCAGCTCCAAATGGAGAGTGGTTTCAAGGTTGGGCTTTGTGCAAGCTGCCGTAAAAAGATTGAATAATGGTCACTGCCGCAAAGGTCGTCAAGTCGAGACCAGAAAAACTGGTCATGGATGACGTGCGAACAGAAGGAGGTGTTAATGCAAGAGGAAGTAAGCGTATCGGAATGCTCATAGGTGGGAACTCCCGTGTTGAGGCAGCCCAGTGAGAACTGATCCAAAAGCTCCACGAGGGAGATGGCACCATGGAGACAGAGTTACTACCCCACAGGGGGTAATGAAGGTTAAAGACACCAAGCAGCACGAAGGGGGGCGGAAGCTGCCGCAGAAGCTGTTCTAGGCACGATTTGGAATATGTGCAACTCGGAGCTAGATAAACTGAACAGACCGTAAGTTCCTGGGGCAGATGAAGTCTAGTTGCAATGACATGAAGGTGTATTTAAAGGGGAATCGGTGAGTGCGCAATATTGTTGTCAACAAGGAAGGCTGAACCACACCTATCAGAAAGTTCGCTGTACACTGACTTTAAGGGAGTGACATAAGCAGAAGAGGAATGAAAGGGACGCCCGCGAAGCTAAAGTTCCTGCAGGCATATACATTGAGGGTTATAAACGGCTTTGGGTCGAGTCAATTCTTTAAAATTCGAATTATAATAACCACGGCAATTTCACTGTAGGAAGAGTGCCATCTAAAAATATTTAGGGTAGAAGTGGATCAGGGATGATCATCTTTATGTTGTTCATATCGTTGGTCGGAGAAACATGTTTACGGGAATGGCTGGTGTCCCAGGCAAGTGGAAGCAGTGTATTCCGGGGGATGTGAGAAGTCATAGAGGAGGGAAACGGGTTTGATGGCAGCTGATGGAGTGTCATCGACTGAAAGAGGCCCTTCGCCAAAGATACGAGATATGTTGTTTACCCCATCTCGGCATCTGCAGTGCAGCAGACAAAAAATAATTATCGGGTGAGCCCATTGATGTCAAAAGGACCGGTGGTGGATCCACTGTGGCAGCCGTCAACTCCGGTAGCACCAAAAGTGGTTCACCAATGAAAGGTGAAGCTACATCGGTACATGAGGAGAAAGATCGTAAATGGCCTGCAGGAGCTTTCTGTTGTAGAGGTGGCAAGGCATAGGCGTTAGGAGCGTCTCTGACTGTGCCCCCAGCGTGAGGAGGAAGGGTCGATACGGAGACTACAGTTAAATTAGATACATCAGGGTGGCTGGTAATCACCGCGCATTCACCACCAAAGAGGCAACAGAACCCGGTGATGTAAGAGGACCGGGAGACCATGGAGACCACAGAGCAGGAAATGCCCAGGGCCGTAGCTGTGATATTAGAATTGGAACTCAAGGTCGGATATCTGCCAATCCTTCCGAGAGGCCTCCTGATCCCTTGGGGACAAGGAGTTGCGGACTCCGGAACGAGGTGGTGCAGAGGAGTGAGAATCAAGTGAAAGATTCATACAAGAATCCGAACAGGATTCAGAGTCACTGAAAGAAGGAGTGGTGAGTGGCGGGGCCACCGTAGCATCTAACTCCTGAGATGTCAAGGGATCGATATTGAATACCATCTTGTTGCGGGAGGGCGCAAAACGATGCTCTCGTTTGGAAGAAATAGCGGGAGCGGGAGCGGGAGCGGGAGCGGGAGCGGGAGCGGGAGCGGGAGCGGGAGAGGGAGAAGGAGAAGGAGCGAGAGCGGGAGCGGCAGAGAACGATTTGGCCGCAGAATTTTTCAAGAAATCTGAAGCCTGATGCGGAAGAGATAAGGGTGGTTGACGAGATGAAGGTCCACCCTCACGAAAGAGGAGACTAGTTGGTGAACGGCCCCAAGGTTTCTTGGGAGAAATAGGTCAACCCTTTTAAGAGAGAAATTCCTACCATTGGTGCTACGAGAAAGGCATCGAATCGACACAAGAGAGGGGACAGAGTCAGGGAAGGAAGTTTTGGCTGGAGGTGAGGCTGATGGGGTAGTAGGTCGAGAGTGGACGTCGGTAGAACATTCCATGCAGCTTAGAGAAGACTGCTCCAGGGTGCAGCGTTTGGGAAAAGTGCGGCTCATGTCAAGAGAAGGAGGGAGACAGTTAACTTCCGGAGAAGGAGGTGCCCGTATAGTAGAAGGGAGATGTCGCCAGTCGGTTTCTGAGGAAGGATGGTTGAAACAAGATTGGAGAGCCTCGAATAACAGAGGCAAAGTTTGCGAACCAGCCATTCCTCTAGACCTAGGAGAATCGAGGGACGTCAAAGGGACGTACGATAACGTTTCCTTGGCACGCCTGAATGGCTCCCGGCTGTCATGCTTGAGGAGATTGCAATATTCAAGAACCTGTTGTTCTAGTTTATAAGAAGAGTAATAGATGGAAGAGGCAGAATGACTACCTTTGCAATTTGGATAGCAAGAGGGAAGGTTACATGGTGTGAGATGATCACCGCCACAACACGAGCAAGTCGGTTGAGGAGATCAACAATATTTCATGGGGTGCTCGAATTTCTGGCGCGGGCTATACGTGCGTACATCGTAAATCGTAAAACCGATCTTAACCTTAGTAGGAGAAAATGGGGAACTAAAAGTGATAAATAATCTGCCATTCATTTTGGTAGAGCTGTTCTGGTTGGAGGAAATCAATAAACATCGGTGACAGCCATAGATCTCTTTCAAATGATTTACAATAGCGATAGCCTCATCATTTATTACCTCAAAGGCAAAACTGGTGCCTTTTAAAGTATTTCTAACGGCGTCTGGGGTGGAAAGGACGAGAATGCCACCCAACGAAAGGAGAAGTTCAAGTATAGAGGTCTGACTCCTTGAATTAGCACGAAAAAGGAGGGGGCCATTCCTTATAGGTGTAACCTCTGGGTCTAAAGCCTCACTGAGTGTGAGAAGACTTTGTGCCGTTAGTTGAAGAGACGATGGAGAGTTCAAATAAAAGTAGAGAGGGAAACTATAGTTACCCGGGACACCAGGAGACTGGTCAGGGAGCCAAAGTGAAGCCGGTTGACGAATAGGCTCACATCTGGATTTCGAATTCTTAGAAGACAAAGGTGCTGGATGTTTGTGGAGAGAGGAACCGGAAACTGGAACAGAAGTGGTGGTCGGTTCTGCACCAGCGTGGAGGAGTCGCTGAGTAGTAATTGATGGGTCTGCCAATAGATGGACAGGAGAAGAGAGGGTGGGGAACTCGAGGGTTCCCACAGCAGCATTGGCAACGGATCCACTATTTTATCTGGCTCAGTTGCTGACTAAGTGGCAGGTTGGGAGCCCGCCAAAAGATGACCATCGCCTTTCTTTAAAACGTTGATTTTAAATTCAGTTTAATTCATGAGAAAAATCAGCATACTTCAACACCGCAATATAAATAAACAAAAATAATAAAACCAATGAAAAATCCAAATTAACACACCCTGGGAACCAATCCCATGCCAGAGCTCAAAATCTCTCACCCCTAAACCCCACCCCGTGGGGAGGGCTGTGGGTGTTGCCTCAGTAAGCTTCCCGGAACCCTGCGTTCGGGCCCAAAGATGAAAATTAATACTCACGCACCACACGGTACAGACGCGGAGCCCAAGATTATACTCCCAAGTGCAGGACAGCCTCCTCAGTGGTTGGCCAAGGTTCGGGTCCTCTACAATAGGCGGCCCGGAGAAAGGCAAGAATAACCAGTTTTTTCTTTGTACCTTCACCCACTGGGAAGAAGTTTAAGATGAGCACAAGGAAAAACCAAGGACATCGGTTTGAGAGTTACCAAGAGTGGGGAAGGAACCGGACTATGAACTCTAGAAAGTGGCCTGTTATGCATATGGGGGATATGTATGTAAAGCTGGGGGAGGGAAAATAACTGATAAAGTGGGCAAGGAGGAAGACAGGCAAGCATAAAATACGATAACATTGCCAATAATAAAATCAATATGAATTAAAATGACAGAAATAAGAAAAAGAAATGCTAATAAAAATAATAGTAATAATAAAAACAAAAATAATAATAATGGGAATAACAAGAAATAATAATAATAATAATAATAATAATAATAATAATAATAATAATAATAATAATAATAATAATAATAATAATAATAATAATAATAATAATAATAATAATAATAATAATAATAATAATAATAATATAGGAATTCAATATCAGCCTTTGATTTTATAAAAGTTTTTGATAATATACATCAGTTCATCAATAGAATTCAAGAGTTGTCATGCTTAAAATTTACATATGAAACTTAGGTTAATAATGCTATCTGTTTTTTAGACATTAAAATCAATATTAATTCTGACGGCTCAATATCTACAGGCATTCATGTCAAACCCACTGATAATGGTCTGTATATGAACTATGGGTCCTATTCACCGACTATTTACAAAGAATCTATCGTAAAAACTTTAGTTTACAGAGCATACAACCTATGTTCAACTTGGAAAACTTTTGATGAAGAAATTTGCCGCATTAAGTAAAATTTAATTAACTGTGATCATCCACAATATTCAGTTGAAAATTTAATTAATAAAACCATTACAAAATTATTTAATAAAGAAAGTAAAAATAATCAGGAAAATTCGATAAATTTCTTCTTCAAAACTTCTAATGCTATAGACTTCAATAAAGAAGAAAAGTGCCTTCGTAATATTTTGAACTCTCACCTCAAAACTAAAGACACCTCAAAAATTAAAGTCAGACTATACCATAAGTCCAAACAACTGTCATCTTCCTTTAGCACAAGAGATGCTTTGACCGACAACCATCACGTTGTGTACCAATTTAACTGCCCTGAGTCAGACTGTACGTCGACATATATTGGTTACAGGGCATATCAACATCGCTACAGTCCCAGCAAACGGCACATGGTCAATCAACTATTAGCAATATTTCTAAACACTTCACAATATTATACGGATCATGTGAAGTCCAGAAACTTAAAATTGCGGAGGCCTTCTACATCAAAACACGCAGACCAGACATTAACATAAAATTTAATGTATTATCTGTTAGACTAAATATCATTTGATTTAATTATTATATATTAATTTAAGACTCATTCGCTCACAAGAATTAATCATCTGAAGATGTCTCAAGTTTAGAGACGAAACGCGTCGGGAAATGTAAATAAATATATCTTCTTCTTCTCATGTAAATTGTTTTCAAAGATTATTTTAAGAAAATTAAACTATGTACAGAAATAACTATTTAGAAACTTGGAAATAAAATCAAAAACTTTTATAAATAATAATAATAATAATAATAATAATAATAATAATAATAATAATAATAATAATAATAATAATAATAATAATAATAATAATAATAATAATAATAATAATAATAATAACATTCTTTAGAACAGAAATAAAAAGAAGGACAACCACAAAATCAATCAAAAACAATAACGTATATCTTCGATACCAATCGAAAAAGGTATCTGATCACCCCACCATGACATGGTGGGTTACGTTAACGGACGGGTATATATATATATATATATATATATATATATATATATATATATATATATATATATATATATATATATATATATATATATATATATATATATATATATATATATATATATATAAAATTGTGTATAATAAAAGAAATTGAAATTCTCTCCCATAATTTGACGAGAAAATTCCTTTGAAATCCTTCTTTAATGAAATAAAAATAATGTTTATCTTAGAACCTTAAATTTAATGTCGTTTCTTGGCAATCATTCAATGAGTAGATGATATTAGATGTAAGTTCATGTAACTAAGTAATGTAGTAGTTTATATATATATATATATATATATATATATATATATATATATATATATATATATATATATATATATATATATATATATATATATATATATATATATATATATATATATATATATATATATATATATATATATATATATATATATATATATATATATATATGCGATTGATTTGTTCCTAGGGAACCTCAATTTAAAGATAGCTATAGCTAAGCGCATCATCAGCTATAAGTAAATAATAAATTATAAATAAGCAACGTCTATAATATTCACGATTATATAAAATATATAGAAAACTAAAAATATATAAAAATTACAAAAAATTAAATCTATTATTAACCTCGTTTTACTAACCTTACATAACTGGATCAACCATAAGAATGAATGAACAAGATAAAATCGGAACACTATTTATACCAAAATTATACATAAATTGGTTGGTTGTTTGGGACTTACTAAACTTAAAAATCAGTATTTATAACAGTATAATAAAATGAAAATTATAAAAGACATATATAATGAAATTATTACAATTAAAATAAATTAAGTTTGATTGAAGATAAATCAGAGTTGAGTTCAGGCTCCAATTCATGAATGTAGAGGCTCTCCAAGATTTTCCTGTCGCGAGTATCAGTGACGGAGGCAAGAATCGAGAAGTCGTTGGTAGTGATGGGATGATCTTTTTCGTGGCTATGGCTACGTATGGATGAAAATTCAGGTGAGGATAGAGGAAGATTGGTACGGAAAGAAAAACCCTTGTGTTTGGCAATCCTGATGCAAAGTTGTAGGCCTGTTTGACCTACATAGCGGGCATTACAGCCAGCACACTTATACAAGTAGACTATCGAGGAGTGCAACTCTTTAGGGATTAAATCTTTGGACCTGAAAAAGTTACTAATTTTGAAGTTATTAGTAGGAATAAAAATAAAGGTGGCAAATGGGAAGTGTCTCGTTAATATAGGTCTGAGGGTTCTAATAAGGGTGTCGGTGAACCGACCTGTGTAAGGAATCTTCAGGTAAATTTTCTGTTTAGGGACATCAAAAGTGGGAGTAGGTGGTCTAAAATGGTTCTCAAGGAAGTTAAATATGATTTTATCAACAAGGTATGAAGGAAAGAGATTAAAATTAGCGAAGCTCCTTAAATATTGGAGTTCTGAATGAAAAGAAATCCAAGAGGAACATACCTTAAAGGACCGGTCGATTCTTAAATCCAATTTACAGAATTTATCAATTTAGCCACCTCAGATTCTATTTTTCTGTTTAATAACATCCTTTATCAACAGATTGATGGTGTGGCTATGGGTTCACCTCTGGGTCCCTCTTTCGCCAACGCCTTCCTCTGCTATCATGAACAGTCTTGGCTCGAAAAATGCCCCCCAGCCTTCAAACCCATTGTCTACAAAAGATATGTGGATGACTGCTTCTTAATTTTTTCTAACAAAGAACATGCCGACTTATTTTTAAATTTATTAATAACCTCGTTTTACTAAATATCAAATTTTCCATGGAGTGTGAGGTGGATGGATTCCTTCCGTTTCTTGATGTTGGTGTCTCACGCACTAATGGTTCTTTTTCTACACAGATTTACCGCAAGCCGACCTCCACCCAATTAGGCACTCACTTCTTCAGCTTTCTTCCAGATAAGTTTAAATTGTCCGGCTTTACAGGCAGAATAAACCGGGCCTTTAAGGTATGTTCCTCATGGATTTCTTTTCATTCAGAACTCCAATATTTAAGGAGCTTCGCTAATTTTAATCTCTTTCCTTCATACCTTGTTGATAAAATCATATTTAACTTCCTTGAGAACCATTTTAGACCACCTACTCCCACTTTTGATGTCCCTAAACAAAAAATTTACCTGAAGATTCCTTACACAGGTCGGTTCACCGACACCCTTATTAGAACCCTCAGACCAATATTAATGAGACACTTCCCATTTGCCACCTTTATTTTCATTCCTACTAATAACTTCAAAATTAGTAACTTTTTCAGATCCAAAGATTTAATCCCTAAAGAGTTGCACTCCTCGGTAATCTACTTGTATAAGTGTGCTGACTGTAATGCCCGCTATGTAGGTAAGACAGGCCTTCAACTTTTCCCCAATCTTCCTCTATCCTCGCCTGAATTTTCATCTATACGTAGCCATAGCCATGAAAAAGACCATCCCATCACTACCAATGACTTCTCGATTCTTGCCTCCGTCACTGATACTCGCGACAGGAAATGCATTCAACTCTGATTAAATCAAACACTAATTATATGTTGTCCTTTATAATTTGCATTATGTATCAACAAATTTCCATTTTTGGACAGACGTATTTACGGTACAAGGACTGAAACCAAGCTACCCATTCTGCGTATAATTTTTGGTATAAGCAGTGTCCCGATCATATCATGTTCATACATTCTTGGGTTGATCCCGTTAACCTAGACCAGTAAAGGCAGGCTAATAGACTTGGTACACTCATTTTATATATTTTTATATGTTTATAATTTTATATTTTATATATTTTATATATATTTTATATAATCGCAAATATTGTAGACATTGTTTATTTATAATTTATTATTTACTTGATGCGCATATCTATAGCGCGAAAAGTCCTTAATTAACTATGGCTCTCTCCTTGGTGTTTGTCTTCTTGTTCATCTTTAAATTGAGGTTCCTAGGAACAAATCATCATACATATATATATATATATATATATATATATATATATATATATATATATATATATATATATATATATATATATATATATATATATATATATAAAATATATATATATATATAAATATGATATAAATATTTATAAATATATATATATATATATATATATATATATATATATATATATATATATATATATATATATATATATATATATATATATATATATATATATATATATATATATATATATATATATATATATATATATAAATATATATATATATATATATATATATATATATATATATATATATATATATATATATATATATATATATATATATATATATATATATATATATATATATATATATATATATATATATATATATATATATATATATATATATATATATATATAAATATAT
>JABUQX010035854.1:20000-24894 GCA_015478945.1 Trachelipus rathkii | reverse complement strand
AAGCTCCTCATCTAAATGGAACTTTACATACAATAATATCGTACTCTTTTCAAATTTCTGTTCATTTCCTCCATTATCCCACCAAAATCCCGAAAAATACTCATGTTTCGTCGTCGCACCATAATAAACCCTTTCACTGTACCCCCATTTACTACCGACCTTTAATGTTTCATTTTTCCTTATCTTTCAACCAAACCTAACTCTTTTTTTTCAAAACACGGTCCATCATTCGCTTCCACTTCTCGTCCCTTTCATCCTCATTCACCAAAAACTCATATACTGGGTGAGCCTTCAAATATCCAGGTGGCTCCCTCCACGGCCTCAACTGCATCTGATGCGCTCTAAACTCATTCAAAATACCATCCCTCTCACTCTCTAACACATAACTAACCCAATTCGACCAAACCTTTTTCACAACATACGGTCCCTCAAACTTCTCTCTCATCTTACTCACATTCAAACGCCCTTTCACAATCACCTCTTTCAAAACTTTATCTCCTACCTCAAAACTTGCAAACCTCAAACTTCCTTTTCTCCACACTTCCCTATCACTTTCAGGCAATTCCAACCTACGTCTCACAAACTTTTCAAAATTCATCACATACATACACGGAGACATACCAGTTGCCCTATGCACAGTCATGTTATACGCCCACAACACTCTTCCCAGCCAATAATCCCATTCATTCTCCTTTTCACTCATCATTCGTAACATCTCACTCAACGTTCGTACTGTTCTCTCAGCCAAACCATTCGAACTAGGCATATACGAGGTAGTCCTCACATGCTCAATTCCCCAATCACTCAACATTTCCTCAAACACCTGCCCTACAAACTCTGGCCCATTATCACTCAACATTAGCTTCGGTTTACACACACACATTGGCTACAGCACTTCTCTCACTACCTTTGCCACATTCGCACTAGTTTTATTCTTTACCGGCACAGCATACGTAAACTTACTCTTATGGTCCACCATCACTACCATTCCTACATACCCACATGCCGTCACCGGTAACGAAACACAATCAATCACCATTAACTCAAAAGGTTCACTCACGTCCATTCGCAACACAGGAGGTTTCACATACATTCTCTGATACTTCCCTTTCTGACATTCCTCACTTGTAGTCGCTACATCATTCACGATCTTTCGCAACCAAGGGTTAAACACTCTCTCTTTCATACATTCCCATAATTTAAATTTCCCCATGTGCCCGTACCTACGATGGACCACTATAGCCATTCCTACCACTCCAACCACAGAAAACACTGGTACATACAAATCATCCTCTCGCACTTTCCTAATATAATAAACCACATTCGCACATATCACAAACCTTTTCGCAAATACCCTAAAATCTTCTATCAACTGATCCCATCTACACATTTCCTTACTTGCCAAGATGATAGAGTAATGATAAGAGTAAATTATCCGATCTAACCTAAACTAGTTGTTGATTAATTAATACCATAGTTAAAAAAAATAAACTATCCAACCTATCCAAAACTTTATAGTCTTCAACTCCATCAATAAAATAATACCTTATTATTATTATTTTTTTTAAAATTCATTATTATTAATTTATCTCCAATTTTAAAATTCCTTAAAAAAAATTAATCCCAAACAGAAAACAATAAGGCATTCGTTCTTCATCAAGCACAACAAACCTATGTTCCACCCTCCCCAATGTTCCTATCTCTACTTTCAGCAAAACTTCTTCTAAAGCTACTATCTCCCCTGACCCAATCCCCTTTATCTTTACACTTGTATTCCTCCTAGGAATCTGCCACGTCACTCGCTCAATCTCTCGTACTACAGATGCATTCACTAAGGAAATCAAGACCGCCTTAAATGAAAATCTTAAAGTTACAATAATCTATAATAGGTAAAGTGAAATTTTGTTTTAAGTCATGAACTCTTAACCACATTATATTGTAACCATTAATTTATTTATATGGTTTATTTATTTCAACTTTATATTATTTTAACTTTTAATTAATTTTATATAATATTTTGTTTAAAAAATTTGTCCTTTATATTGTATGCCTTGAAAATGAGAAGAAGAATTTTACGCGAAACTAGTCTACTAATAAGTAATTTAAAATATTCAAATTCCTTTGTGCTTTGTGCTGATATATATATAAATATAAATATATATATATATATATATTAATATATATTATATATATATAATATATATATATATATATATATATATAATATATATTATATATATCATAATATATATATAATTATACTCTAATATCTATATATATATATATAGTAACATATATATAATACTACTATATATATATACTATATATATATAATATAATATATATATACAATATATAGTATTATATAATTAGTCTATACTATATAATATATTCACATATATATATATATTATTATATATTATATATATATATATATATAGGCTATTTATAAGTGGTTGTCTCCAGGAGCGAAAATCAATAATTAATGTATCGTATATTTTATAATTTTAGGATATAATACATAAATTTTGGGGTAACCTATACCTAAACTAACTTTAACCTTAACCTAACCTTACCATAAAAACCTAACCTACCTAACCTAACCTAGAACCACAAAACTTAAACCCAATAACCTATAAGCCTAATAATTAACAAGGAGTCAACCACCCTTATAAATGTCCATATATACATATATAATATATATTATAGTATATATATATATATATATAATATATATATATACCATATGTATATATAATAATATATATTATAATATACTAAATTATATATATATTAAATATATATATTTTATATCTATATAATTTATATAATATATAATATATACCATTATACTATATATATATATTATAAATATATATATATATATAGTATATTATATCTATATATTATATAAATATATATATATTATATATAATATAAATATATATATTTATATATATATATATATATATATATATATATACTATATATATATATATATATATATATATTTATATATAATATATTATTAGTTCGTAAAATGAAAAGAAGAAGAAGAAGAATCCTAATAATAATAATAAATCATACAAAGAATACTTTTCACACAAAGATCTACTTGCATTTTAACAATCCGAAGAATTTTCACTTTATTTAATTTGATTGGTTTGTTGTGTACTTGGCAAAGTACTTTGCTGCAAATTTTCAGAGTCAAGAGGTGCAAGTACAAGTACAGTACAAGTACAAGTACACTGGTTTTAAAAACAGCAGTACAAGTAACAAGTACTTCTCAAAAAATGAACTTACAGTCCAAGTACAATGTACATCGAGCAAGTACTTTGTACTTGGACCCAATGCCTGAATAATATTTATATATATTACCTACTATAATATATCTTCATATATTTATTTATATATATATAAATATAATATATATATATAATATATATATACCCTATAATATATATATATAATTATTATATATATATAGATACCTTTATTATAATATATATATATATATATTAATATATATATATATAATACTATACTATTAATATATATATATTATATATATCTATTTATATATATATATACATATAAATAATATATATTATATATTTACAAATATATTATGCTAATCATATATTATATATATCTATTGAGCTAGACTAATAATATATACTTTATAATAGATAAGTGCAGCTACAGCTTATAATCGAATGGGTTTGCGAAGACTTTCAATAATAATTTATCCCTGTGAAAGCTACTTTTTCGAGCAAACTTTCTACTTTTAAAGGTTATATTAATTAATGCTATTTTTATTTATTTAAATCTTTTATTTCATAATTTTTTAATTCTTATTGAAAATTTGTGGCAACATCTAAATATATATTATGACTTATATATATATATAATTATAATTATAACATAATTATCATATTATTATAATATATAAATATATATATATATATATATTATATATATATATCTACATTATATATTATAATAATATTACTATATAAGGACTCAACTTATATATATATTATATTATATATATATATCCTAATACATAATAAATAATATACTATAATATATTATTTATATTATAAACATCGTGTGGTACGCAAAATTGACTTTCGACTATATATGGTATAACAATTAATGTTATCAACTAATTTCGTACTTTAAGATAATCATTTAATTAATGAAAAAAAAATCGTATTCTCACCTTACAATAAAAAAAATGGACAACAAATTCTCAAAATTCAGAAACATTTTTTTTCTAGGAAACAATTTCTTTTTTCAAAAACAATTTCCTTTTTCTCTTGATCTTGTTTTAAGTTTTAAATTATTTCTTTCATCGCGTCAGAACAAAATGTTCTTTAAGCCAAGATCCAATTTTGAATCTTCATTTCAAACCAATTTGCCAGGGAAGATTTTCTCGTTCCATTTGCTGAAATATTTTCATTCCTTTTGCTACAAAAGGAAAAAATTGGAATTATTTCATAGTTTGGCGAACACAAATTAAAACTTGACTGAACGCTTGGAAAAACTAGACAAAAAGTTTGTCTGAGAGATTCCCAACGCTTCCCAGGGGACATTTCCGAGAAAGTTTCAAGCGAATGGAAACAGAATGATAAAGAAGAGAATTGAACATACTCTCTCTCTCTCTCTCTCTCTCTCTCTCTCTCTCTCTCTCTCTCTCTCTCTCTCTCTCTCTCTCTCTCTCATCTCCTCTCTCTTCTCTCACCTCTCTCTCGATCTCTCCTCTCTCTCTTCTATATAATATATAATATATTATATATATAGTACTATATATATATATATATATATATATATATATATATATATATATATATATTATATATATATATATAGGCTATTTATAAGTGGTTGA
>JABUQX010035854.1:15000-17500 GCA_015478945.1 Trachelipus rathkii | reverse complement strand
ATACTTTTTTAGTGGAGTAAAAGATCTTCCTCTTCCATTAAATTTATTATTTCTCGTTCGAGTAGATTTACCTAAAGAAGTATAAAATATAAGATCAATCTAAAACTTTTCTAATGACTCAGGCAATTTACGTGTATAATGCATATTTGAGTTTGTACCAATGATTCAATATTCTCACTATTTTCCGTTAGTTTCCTAAATTATCTATTATAAATATACATTAAAGACTATAAAATATGGACATTCATATAGATGGTACAATGGATTTACATGTTATAGACTGAAAAGTACACTCTTGACATTGCATTTACTAAGACAGTTTTAAAGTCTGATAATAGAGTATTACGATATTGGAAGTTGAATTATTACATATTGACCATTCTCTAAACGTCTCTATTTTTACGGAGTGAGCAGTATAATTTGATTGCTAATTACAAAAAATGCTTCAATAGTTAATTTGGTATAAAAGTGAAAATTTGAACCCTCTACAGTAAAAAATAATGGTTTATCCTTTAAGAATGAGAGGTATTTTTCAGGAAAGTTTACAAACACAAGGAAACAGCTTAGTGAGATGAAAAGTAAGATGATAGTAATTGTTTTTTACAACCAGTCGTGTAATTTGGTGCCTTATTTTAAAAAATTCTAGATTTTGAAGTCGCCATCATGTATGTATGATTGAAAAGAAATATAAAAAATCAATGAAACATTTCAACTCACAAATCGGACTTAAAAAATAGTTAAAACTGTGATTAACTTGCTACTTAAAATGAAATCAGCAACTTCTATGGTTGCTCTAAATATTGCACTAACTGTTATTGTTTGTAATATGACATGGATATTGGCACTGTTGTAAATATAATTATCTTGCCAAAAATAACTTTCTGTGATTTAGTGAGAGACCTTAATTGTTTTTGACAAAGAGTTTAATTTCAAAATGTTCTTAGCGTACTTGGCTTGCTAGCAAAGTGAAACCCCAAGCAAACAGGATAAGATTTACAAATTATGACAGAATCGATTAAAAATAAATTGGAGAATGGAATAAAGGCTGCTGCATTTAAAACTAAATTTTTCTATGTAGATATTAAAGAAGCAGAAAAAAATTTGCGGTTGTTAATTGTAAACAAATTTATCCAAATAACATATTGCTGTTAATGCATTTCAGGATAAAAATTAGATATTGCTGTAAGATGCATTCAGATTAAAACTTGCAGTTTCTGTATTCATATTTTACCAAAAAGAGCTTAAGTAATATTTCTTTCTTTACATTGGGCCCTAACATTGTTACAAGATTTAAGGAAGGGTCTTAACACTTGCCTTCCCTGCCGAACAATATCCCTGTCACAAATATTTTTGTGGAGATCGCAACTCTAAATTGCTTTCTTTTCCATGTAAAGTCTTTCATGTGGATTTTGTTTATATAATTACTTCTTTTCACCGTGTATAAACTTTATCTTTAAAGGAGAGCACATTCACTTATCTAAAAACATCGGCTAATAATGTTTGATTTTTTTTACTTTTTATTTTTTTGCATCTGATATTTTTTTCCTTTGAAGGAGGCTAATATAACGAATTTATAATATATATATATATATATATATATAATATATATATTATATATAAATAATTATATATATATATATATATATAATATAATATATTATTAATAATATATATAATATATAATTATATATATTATTATATATATATTTATAATATATGTAATCATATATATATATATATATATAATATATATATATATATATATATATATATATATAATATATATATATATATATATATATATATATATATATATATATATATATATATATATATATATATATATATATATATATATATATTTTATTATAATATATATATATTATATATATATATATATATATATATATATATATATATATATATATATATATATATATAGAGAGGTTTTTTATATTATAAATTTCCCTCTAAAATATTTGAAAATTGAAATTTTTAATAAAAAAAAATAACAACTTAAAAAAAAAAAAAAAAAAAAAAAAAAAAAACAAAACTTTAAAGGAAAAAAGAATGAAACTATGAATCTTTTGTTCGGTGCGTTTTCAGGATATATTTTACCAAGTAATGAAAATTGTGAGAAACGCAAATACGTTAAATGATCGTAGTTCTCTCTCTCTCTCTCTCTCTCTCTCTCTCTCTCTTCCTCTCTCTCTCTCCTCTCTCTCTCTCCTCTTCTCTCTCTCTCTCTCTCTTCTCTCTCTCTTCGTTGAAGCGTCATTTTATTTAGTGAGAAAATAAATCCAGTGATTTTATTTTAGAAAGATTTTCCCTATGTCGAATTATAAATTCATCCATTTATAATTTCAAGAAGTAATTTTTTCTAAATTTTCATTTTAATTTACTTTAAATGCTTGGAATCTATATTTTATATTTTTTTGGTATTTTTTTTGTATCTAATATTTCTGTCGTTTCTTTCTTAGCTATCAATGTATGTCTGTTC
>JABUQX010035854.1:5000-10000 GCA_015478945.1 Trachelipus rathkii | reverse complement strand
TATATATGTGATATATATATATATATATGGTGTATATATATATATATATGGTGTATATATATATATATATATATTATATAATATATATATATATATATATAATATATATATATTATATATATTAACAAAATAATTTATATTCTTTTTATATATATATAATATATATATATATTATATAATCCACTCGTATAGTTTTCAGCCTTCTACGTCCATTTCCAAGATTTTGGGGCTCAGCACCCCCCTAAAGATGACCCCTATATAATTTAACCTCAGTACTCTATTTCATTCGTTCTCTTCTATAAACCACCAAAATCTCAGCTTCTAAGTCCATTTACAAGGTTTTAGAGCGTTCAGCACCCCTAAAGGGGACCCTTTTATAATTAACCTCAGTAATCTATTCATTCGTTCTCTTCTATTCACTAACCAAATTTCTGCCATCTACGTCCATTTCCAAGGTTTTCAGGCTCAGCACCCCCTAAAGGGGACCCCTTCAGCCTTCGTCGATTTCCAAGGTTTTGGGGTTCAGCACCCCCCAAAGGGAACATATAATATATATTATATATATATATATATATATATATATATAATATATATATTATATATATATAATATATATTATATATATAATATATAATATATATATATATATATATCATAAAATGATTATACTTTTGCTGTTCCCAATGTTGCTTTTGTTATACATGAATTTTGCAAAAAATCCATGTCCAAAACTTTTATACTTTACGATCATTTCACATTCCCACCCCAAAAACCAGCCTATTTCTCACCAAAAATGCCTAAAATCAAATAAAAATTATTTACGTATCTCACTGCACAAGACAAATAAGACGGAGCGTAGCACAACTTTTTCTCAAGACTTCAGAGGCACACAGATTGTAAGTCATACTAACTAGATGAATTTACCAAAAGGAATGAAAACTTGCCAGATGTCGATAGATATATCAATTTATGTATTGCAGTTTAAAAATTTCCACATTGGGAGATTTTTATACAATTTCGGTCATATTATAATTGATGTTACCTGTAGTATACAGTGGGAAGGAAAGGGTTAAATACCCTAAAGCGGTAAATCAGTAAATCAGTAAATCAAACAACCTTCCCCTTCCCCTTCCCTCCACCCCTCCACCTACCTACCATGATCTATTGATCTATTGATCTATTGTTTCAAGTCACATTTTGAGTATCATTTCGGATAAACATAACTTAAAAAACAAGTTTTTTATACACTGATCAACGAATATATGCTAACGTAACAAAGTTTTCACATCAATAAAGCTAACATAACATCACCTGAACTAAGAATATAATGTACAACAGCAATCTTAACACAACTTAAGCCAGAATAAACTGCTAACATTAACAGTAAAGTAACTAACATAGCATGCAAAAACGTAACCTATTCACACTTTGTCAAGCATATCTCTAACACATCAATGTTAATTTCACATTAACATAGTAATATTTAACAAAAATTTACCATAACCTTACCTAACTATCATAATACCTAACGGATAAATACAAACATAGTAAAGTTTTAACCTCAGTAAAGCTAAACTATGGACATAACACACCTAACACACAACATACATAGGAATAAGCAGATATCATCAACAGCTTAACCAATAAAGCGAACATACGAGGGAAGTAAAATAAGTTTTCATTTTATAACATATAATTTTCATTGAAAAGAGCGTTATATAAATACATAAATAAACATAAAGTTTATTATTTAAATATATTAATTTCATCTAATCATGGTACATAGGATTCAACATAAACTGGGGTATGTTCTATATATCTCTCCAGGGATTCCAACTCCCTTTTGAAAGGATGTAATGTATAAATGCGTTACTTGCAAACCACTAAACCATTTTCAGGCATATTTGGTTCAACAGCACTTCATTCTCTCATGCAAGAGAGAAGTTAAACTCATCAATGTCGTAGTTATTATGCATACTTCCTGTATACCCCATTTATTGGAAGGTAAAAACCCACATGTTTCAGTTGTAAAATCGTAGATTACTCATTGTGCTATATGTATTAAGTCTCAAGTATTGTCAACATGCGTTCAAGGTGCGATTGTAATTCATTTTTTATTTGTTAATCAAAAGCTGTAATATTTTCAGATGTTCGAACTTGTGACAAACCTATAAACATTTACTCGAAAAGGTTCCGACCTCCATGGGCTTCCAATAGTTTTTCGTACATGCCAAGGCATTGAATATTGTCATCAAGACTAGAATAACAGCATCGATAATTCTATTAGAGCTTCTAACAACTGTCTCCCCAGCCTAGATATTCACTAACGAGTCGATACATCATATGACTCACACTTATCCTTTAACAGGAGCCAGCGATATCAATTAATCTTGATGAATTCTCAACAGAAATGAATAAGCTATTTTTGCACCTCCAGTGGAATACAAGCAATGTATCGATCTCCATTCGGTTTACGAATAAATATAAATGACACATCGTTTGGAATAGCGAAAGTTCGCCTAAAGATATCAACAACAAGCGTAGATGATGCGGGAAGATGACATCATACCAGCACAGTGAAAATGTCCTACTGATGAAAATCGAGTGTATAAACAATCCTCAAATGTAATGAGATTCTTTTTTTCAACCAATCTCAGAAAAAGTAAACAAGAATGTATGACGTTACGAACGAACCAACAAGAATATGACGTATGAACGAACCATATCAGTTCAAAAGAAAGAGATTAATCCGCTAGGACAACAACAACAATAACAATAAAACATATTTACTATGGTTAATATTGTACACAAAGGAGAACCTATACAAAACGCGCGAGTGAGTTTTCAGCCTTAATAAATATAAAAATTGGTAATAATAATAATATAATAATAATAATAATAATAATAATAATAATAATAATAATAATAATAATAATAATAATAATAATAATAATAATAATAATAATAATAATAATAATAATAATAATAATAAAAAGAAATATATATCATATATATATATATATATATAATATATTTATATATATATATATATATATATATATATATATATATATATATATATATATATATATATATATTATATATATATATATATATATATATATATTATTATATACATATATATTTCAATGTTCATCACACACATATCGTTTTTACGAGGACTTAAGATTTAAAAGCGCTAAGTCTTTACACAAAAACCAGTCATTTTCATCGTTATACCTAAGATATTTTTTCACTTCATCGACACCATCACGGAGTACATATGTTAAAAGTTCACGTTCAGACACTAAAATTTGTTTACTAGATAGATCAGCTTGGTAAATACTTTCGTACCATTGTTTTCTAAGTAGATAGACGAATTTCTGTACATCTATAGAATTTAAGAAACGTTCAA
Source organism: Trachelipus rathkii (assembly GCA_015478945.1). NCBI lineage: Eukaryota > Metazoa > Arthropoda > Malacostraca > Isopoda > Trachelipodidae > Trachelipus > Trachelipus rathkii. Next base: position 6,585 of record JABUQX010035854.1, on the reverse strand, counting down.
TGATAGTCTCAGAATCATCGACCAGCATTTTCTTGAATGCGTAATATTCATGGTATAACATGTAATGTGCAACAGTTACATAATTGGACAGCATTTCCGATTTCTTCGTCTGCATTATTACCCTCCTACGAACCTCCGACATATATTTTATCTGTGGTAATCCAAAATACAGATTCTACGAGCCGTAGGTTCAAATACGCCTGTTTCATTACACATCTTCCATACTCGAACTACTAATCGGTGTGAAATTATATACACTTAGAAAAAGAGAGAGTAAGATGGCTGCCCTTGTGACACCCTCTTCTGCTAATAATCGTTTTCGGTGAGTCTAAAATTTTGGTAGACTTAGAGTACTCCTTGACCCATTCTGCAGCGTGGTCACATATACAGAGTAGTTCGTCTGTACTCATAAAAATACGTTTGTTACTAGAGTATACAGATTGATTAATACACGTGAAAAAATCAGAACCATTGGGGTTTCTTTTATATAAGATTGAAACCCCACACCCTGGGATCTTGATTACCCACTGTATAATGTCTTGTATAGAGGTATATTTGTTAACACGTAACATGATGCACACTTAATAAAAAAATAGAACAAAACTATTTTTAAACAGAACACAACCTCTAAAAGCTTTCAAATCCACAAACGCTATGACGCTAAAATAATTCTCAGGAGAAAGATAATATAAAATAACGGTACCAAACACAGGCCGAGAGATAAGAAAATATTTTATATAATCAGAGAAAACGATACAGCACATTTCTGTTATTACAAAAAAGCTAACAGTAAGGCTAAAACTTTTACATTGTACGTTGACTTTTAGGCCTTACGTGTTCATTCGTTTTATGTTTGTATATGTATTTCATGTTTCATTCAATGCTATCGCTCCGGCAAACTAATAAATGCTAATTGGAACTAAGAACATAACATACCTAACTTACGAATAAACAGTTTTCATTAACAAAGTTCTTTGCTTATCAACGGTAAGTAACTAACATCATCCATAAAACTTAACCTATCCTACCTTTCGAAACATTACGCAATACCGTCGAGTCGTTAGGCTTACATGGTAGGCTTATCATTAGGGTTACCTTCATGTTTATACAAAAGCTTTCACGAATGCGCTCACTCATCAACATAATCTCAATCTTTACTATACATAACCGAACAATTTTCAGCGACGAGCCCCACTACTTGGAGATCACCCCCAGAGAGATGCATGAAGACCCATCTCGGGGTACCCCGAAGGGGGGTGTAAGCGGTTACTCATTACATATATATATATATATATATAATATATATATATATATATTATATATATGATAAATAGTATATATATATATATATATATATATTGATATATATATATATATATATATATATATATATATATATATATATATATATATATATATTTATAGCAATTTCATCGGCCGATATGAAGTAGACCCCAAATTTTTTTGCATCAGCGATAATCATGTTTTTTTACGATAATTCCGAACAAATTGATAAGTTCATTTTGAATCATCATGTCCTTGAATATGTTCTTTCAATTCCACATCACTACTTTCTATTCGAAGT